>CABFOS010058166.1:201-10201 GCA_900660315.1 Diretmoides pauciradiatus | reverse complement strand
TTATAGAAGTGTGTGTTTTTGTGTGTTTGTGTGTGTGCTTCCATGTTTTGTGTGTGTGCTTCCATGTTTGCATAGGAATGTGTGACGTTTAAAGTAACTGAGAAGGGAAATCTGTTTTTGTGCAGGGGCTTGAGGGGGGTGGGCAGTAGCTCCGCTGTAAACACAGGCCCTGTGTTGGAGGAGGATGTCTGATAGTGATAACGAATCACAATGAGTCATTATGGATGGAGGTTGTTTCTGCTGAAGTCCCTTTTCAACACAAAGTCTTCAAATAAAGCTCCTCAAATGTTTTGAGGAAATTTCCCCTCAAGATCGTCACCAGAATATCAATCACGGTTACAAACCAATGTGGAAATAAGTCACAACAAAAGGCACTGGCTTAAATATTTGAAATGTCGCTGTCAATCATATATTCAGGTGGCTGACAGCTTGTGTATTTAGAGAAATGATATTGACTTCTAACATGAATCTCAGGGGAGTAAGAGAAAAGACGAGAACATCCTCTTAGCTCCATCTACTGGTATTTGCACCAAGTGAAAACACGATCATAGCTATAAATTGAATAAGGGATATAAAGTAACAAGACTATTATTATTATTATATCCCAGTGCAATTCATACAAATACATGAAACATGTTCAAAGTTTCAATACTTCCTGTATAAATATTGACAGAGTTCGACAGATGGGGACTGAACTTTTAGCCACATACAGATTGGTATGTGGGCTGTGTTTATAAAAATCAAAAACTAAATAAATATTAAAAATGTTCTTTCTCCCAAACTGCCCTGTTTGGCATCTTCATATCTACAGTAACACAAGCAGTCTTTAACCCCCTCCAGCCTTGTCACCCTTCCCATCAGGCCCTTGTCAGGCACCTGTCAGGTCAATGATATATGACCTTTAGCATTGTACATGTGATAAAGTTCCTCACTTTACACCATGACAACATGCATGGTAGTAATTTCGCTAAAGGAGCACTCAGCTCTCCTGCCTGCTCTGGCGCAGTGGATTGTGACAGGCGGGCAAGTGGAGGAGCAGCCTAGTCAGTGACCCGCCATGGTTGATGTTCATCACAGTGACACTGACCTACTTAACTGCCATCTCCTCTTGGACGTCAAAGAAATCACTGGCTGACATTTGAAGAAAAGCTTGGTCAACGTTAGTCTGGCATGACAAATAATAACCTGCACGTCTCTTGACAACAGCTACCACTGGCTAAGTAAAAGAGAAAAGAATCTGATCAGTGTTGTCTTTCAGAAGGAAGGGTAATTTGCTTACCGAGTGTGCATACACACACGCGCCTAAATAGTGGCCATCAAAGCTAACGTCTCAACTTGAATCAGACACAGATTGATGGTGGTGAGGCAGAGACAGGTCCTCTGCGGCACACTTAGTAAGGGGCGAATGTGGGAGGCAGTGACCCGGAGCAAAGGTCCCATCAGTGCCTGTCCCTGTCTGAGGCCCCTCTGCCTGTCAAAGTCACATTTTAATCGCAAACATAATTTGAATTTACACTAATGAATACAAATGACTCCCAGGACTCCACAAGCTGAGAGTAATAAATTATTATCGCTGCTAACAATCGCATTTCTGAAGAGCTTTTTCAATTAGCCGCCCCCGTGGAGATGATCATGGAGGACCTGCTCAAATGAAGATAAACGACGCCCCTCACAACACTGTGCGTCTACTCCTCTGCTTTAATGGCTTTCTAATTCAGGAACATCTTCGACGTGAGGAGGCGTGAGTTTTTTCTTTCTATTTCTGTCCACAGCTTGATGAGAAAGTCACTTAATTGAAAGCAGGTGTTAATCAACCTTGCTCTGATGTGGCGTGCCATTTGAAAGGGAGTTTGACAAAGAGAAGATCGTCCTTGCCAGTCAGATGATATAGACCCGTGGATCTAGTTCACCAAAAGGCCTCGCTGCCCTCTGCAGTTCCTGTAGTACTGTCCATCCTGAACCCCTTTATCAAATCAACGTAATCCCACCCACTTGGGCATGGTGACATCAGTATCACATGATTAGCAGCAGACAAATTACAAATCTATTTTTAGGCAGGAATCATTCGCACAAGCACATATCAACATGGCAGCACCTGTATTTGGTTGTAATTATTTGTTTTTGACCAACGTGGCTCTTTAAAAGTGTCAGTAAAAGAGATTTGATTTAGTTTGAATTTCTCTTGTCATACTCTGTTCCCGCCTCTCAAGAGCATCAGCCAAACTTAGCTTCATGACAGATGCTCATCTAACCTGGTTTGTTGGAGAGGTCATATGATAATTATATGGGGATGTAGTGGAACTATGCCCATCCAGAGCTCTGAAGATGGACTCAGCCTTTTCTGGTTCAGCCGACAAAAACCAAACACCTAAAATGCCGTTATTATTATCTTCTCCAGCCTATTTGACAGCTCAAAATAGCCCTATTGTTTGGTTTTTCCTTATGAAGTACTGTAGCTGTGCAAGAAGAGAACTGAATAGCTTTTCACAGTCTTGAAAGTGCATATTGTCACAGTTATGGCTGTGTCTGTATCTTAGTTTGAGACGAAATACTGAGAAATGTCCTCGATTTCTTCACCGTGTTTCCTGTATTCTGACATTATTGGCATCTGTGGACTTAAAACCACAGTCAGGAGGCCAGACTCTTAATAGTGCTGGTTAGTTCTGTTCAGCCAAGAGGCATGTAGGGCACTGTCTGTCCTCTCTCTCTCTCCAATTCATACATGACAGGGAATAAAGGCAGTATTATTCACTGAAATAAAATGCCAACAGGTCTTTATTGGCTTGTGGAGTGAAGCTAAGTAATAATACATCTTACAAAGAGCCCTCAACCTCATGTTTTACATAAGAGCCCTGCTTACCATCATTGCTGTAGCACCACAGCTAACTTACCACAGCCATGATCCTTCCTTAGTAAACTAAATCTGGCAAACATAATCCTGTGCAGCAACTTCACCTTCACTTCAGAGTTCTCATATAGAAGTAAATCACCATTGATTCAATGAATTCAATGATCTAGCAGACTTCCCAGAAATATTGTACAAGAGTACTGTGAAGTGTTGTGTATTTTGTTTTGTGTTATTTATGCACTATAGATTGTAAGCACATGGTCACAAGAGAACAGAGCAGGAAATGACACGACCTGACACACTGGATGACTAACAGCCTCAGATAATTAAATCCCTCAACCAAAGCATCTCTGGATGTAATTCTAGACCCCACATACAGCTCACCGCAGAAGAACGGCAAATGGCAAACCCTGCTAACTTCGACACATCAAACTTAAGATAATTACAAGCAAACTTACAAGAGGAGGCACTAATCCTAACAGGCATCCCTTGACATGTGTGTGGTTTTTCTAAGGTCAAAGAAGTGACGTTCTCTTCAGAGTGGGAATGAATGGCTCTCTGTGTCTCTGTCACTGGGCTGTCATCACAGAGAAGCCTGTGGGGTCTGTTCACAAAGGGCATGGTCGTCAACAACAACAACAACAACAACAACACACATACACACACACACACACACACATGCTCATAAATGTTCCTGCCGTCCTGCTACCAATGATTAGATTTATTGTTATTGGAAAAAGGTTATCCCTCTAAACTTTCTCAAATACCATATTTTAGACATATGAAACATATTGGTATCCATAGTATAATATAATTGGTATACATACTGTAGCAGTGGTGTGTTAGGCCCTTTTCACTGCGCTGAGTGTGCTGATGACACTGAGGTATTTGCTGACTTTGACTCAACACAGCATACAGGTGGGTCAACATCACTTTTCCTTCATCGTCAACACTCAACATGTGGCTACTTCCTCAGAGACGGCTGAAACACACACCTACTCAGGAAATGTCTGATTTGGAAACAGGACTGACTCACTTATTAAACAACTCCATACGGCTGCTTCAAAGCTCCTTCGCTTCAGTTCATCTGACTCCATCCCCTCCTTCACCCAACAATTCTCACCTTGCTCTATGTCCTCTCCCTTCCCATGCTAACGTAATACTTTCTCAACCTTTTCAGAACCGACACACAGATTGGTCTAATTCATCTTCCAACTCCCCAGAATGCTTCTGATACCTTCTCCTTCTCATCAGCTAGTGCAGTGTTTCTCAACTGGTGGGTCGTGACCCAAAAAATAAATAAATATATATATATATATACCTGTACTATATATATATGCAAAAGTTCCCAGACTTTGAAACTCTTACTCTCAGATGATCATATTATGTGTGTAGACACAGTTATGCAGTTATGTTCATTTTATTCATATTCACCAGGATCAGCAGCAGTTGTGATGTTCATACTCATCAGTTTATTAATCAGGATCAGTTTGTTATTGTAGAGTAATGCGCTCTGAATGCAGGGATGAAAATATTAGTTTATTTTATGTTAAAAAAGTTATGACGAATACATTTTCACGGTTTGAATTATATAAAAGATTAATCACCAAGATTAATCACTCTGGTTGATCAGAAAACAAGTGTTGCTCTGGTCTATCAACAGTGGGAAGATCGTAGTTTTTGGTGATAAACATAGAAAACGCACTTGTTGATGAAGAAATGAAATAGTTGGCAACTTAATTGTGAAAAGTTCACCTCTTAATATGCTTTTTAAATATCCTCCAGGCAGCACAACCAGTAGGTTTGCACTCATGCCACATCCTTGTGAATAATGGCAGGATAGCGTATGCATCCTGAGCTGTATCAAACAAAGACAAGTGTTTAAACATGATTTTGAATCCTCACAAGTGCTGACAGGAATTCAAGGTGAAATTTGACAGGAGGGGACAGGGAATCGGTGAAGGAGCTGGTTGAACACAGGGAGGGGGTGGGTGGTTTGTCTGTAGAATCAGTACACAGAGACAAAGAAAACATGTTGGTGTCTGTGTTACGCTGTGAGCCAGAGGATTTACTGTGAGCATGTGAGCTCATTTCTACACTTTCCTCAGGCCTTTAAATCACACACACTGACTGAACACACTTCTGTTAATGACTTTACCACCAACTATATCCCGAACTCTACTTTCTCCTGTCAGATCCCCCATACATAGCTACTCCACCTTGGTCCTCACTCCTATTCCTCTCTATGCTCAGTCTTTATCAGATCACTTTGGGGCTGGTTAGAGAGATTTTCCGAGATCTCCATTGAGTCACTGAGTCAGTCATTCATTTTTCCATTTCACTTTCTTTCTTTTTTTTAAATTGAAAGGACGAATGATGCAACCGTAATTGGGAATGGGCCTTGAATAACCGTGTTGGTGTCAGTCCTGCCATAACTTACAGCAATAACAAGGTCTGACTTGGGAGTAGAGAGAAGAAGGGGGGGAGGCAGGCAGCGGGAGATAGAAAAAGTGCACAAGGGCAGGGGGAGTAGAGAGAGAGAGAGAGGGAGTAAATCTGCTCTGTGGCTTCCCCCAACGTCAGGTTTATGTGAATGTGGAGCGTGCAGTGTGTTTCCAGGGGTTTCCATGCTGTCACAAAGACCCCTGTGAGAGCAGCTTATTTACCCTGCAGTAAAACCCGAGAGGGAGTATACCCCGTAGTAAAAGTGGAGTGGGAGCTCAGTAGAATTAGATTTAGGGCTGTCTCCGGCTCTCTGTTCTGTGTATGCCGTGAGGGAAAACCCACTCTGTTGCTTTTAGTCCGTAGGTGAGTTTAAAGAAATATATCACGTTGTGTTGTGTTCAGAGTCAGAGGGTATAATGTGTAATATGCAATTGATAATATACACAATCAAGTTTCAGAAGTTTTTAATTAAAGAGAGAGGTATTACATTGTTCTCAGTCATTGGTTATATAGTGGTTATGGTACAGTGACAAGATATTAATTCAGCATAAAGGAGCTCTTGTGCAATTTAGGGTTATTACATTTCACACTGCTATTGTATAAGTACTTGTTTGACTGTACAAGATGGATTTTCACAGGTGAATGTGAAATGTGCTTTTGCGTGTACTTTTTGTTATGAAGAAAAATCCTTTTCCAGGATCTCAGGGAGGAACATGAACAGTGAACATGAAACGGCATGAGAGATGGCTTCTTATTGCTGCAAACCAAACCACCAGTAATAAATGAACAAATGTTACATACACAGTACAGAGGCTGATGGCTGTATACAACCACACACATGGCAAAGGTACAGTACTGCATATGTCTGTGACTCTTACTAACATGTGAAAAAATGATTGTTATGAATTATTCAGTTACTGTTATGAATGTGTTACTGGGTACGAGGCTGACATTCCGAATCCCGCTCCTTGTATTGCTTTGTTACATTGCACAGCTTGATCATGTTCAAATGTGACATCTGCAATCATTTAGGAAAACTCCATGGCTCAGGCTTCTGTACTTCTTAAATGCATGCAAAAGGAGAGGTGGTGTTTGGTAGCAGCTGAAATGGTGAGGCCTACAAGCAGTTACATCCAAAGGCCGAGTTTGAAACCAGCAGCTGTAAATCTTTGATCTGTGACTTGTCGATGTACAGGTTGCAGCTGTCGCTTTGTACATCGTATACATCTAAAGTGGCGAATGGAAAGTTTGTAAACCTCTTAATATTTTTTGTATTTTTTGGCCGAGTTTGTATAAAAAAGGAATACAGATAAAGGACGTTAACGCATATCAAATTCTAACAGAAGTTACTAATATTTACTTATTTTGTACAATTAAATCAGTGTACCTTTACCTATTTGAATCGCCATTGTTAACACCTCAGCCACATTCTGCTAAAACAACAGTAAATAGTACATTTATGTGTTTATGTATGCATTGTATGCTGAATCATTCTTTATCTGTATTAGGTTGTGCGACTTAAGATTATTTGCATTAAGACTTATGTGACGATAATATTTTATACAAAATGGGCCAACAAACAAAAAACAGGCGGTGCTCAAACTTGACATAGTCTCTGGGTTTACAGCTCATTTCTCCTAACTAACAAGTGAGATTCAATAAGTTAAAGTGACCACAAACAGACTTCAGCAAAAGCTGCTCATTCTAGCTACCCACTGTTGTGTGCTCTCAAATCAGTTCCTTGCTCCTAATCCCTGACCCCTTGTGACAAGTGGCCCGGGGTCAATATGGAGCAAGGGAAGTGAGTCATTCCAAGGCACTTGATTCTTTTCACTTCCTTCGGTGATGAACAGAAAAACAAACAATGTTCTTTTGCTAATGCCCTTATCTCCAGGATACAAATGCACTTAACTTCATGACACGATAACACAACGCTTCATCAAATTCTACTCATCAAGTTCTCAAACAGATACACTTTGGTATGATATACTTGTGCACTTTGATGACCTAGGTGACATTATTGCAGGATGAAAGATGTGCTGGTAAATATACTTAGCAGCATTTAAATTCCATGCAATATGGTTGTTAAAAAATAAATCTATTTTGCAAATGAAAAGAATGGAGCATAATAACATAGATCCATTCATGTAGTATCACAAAATTAAAAAATAAATTGCTAGACACAGAAGGCAAATCACAAAGCCTGAAAAGGCAATAAACTCAGTGATCTAGGTTAAATTCTGAACATAATCACAGCACCGAGAACACATAAAAGAGCAAAGATTGAAAGTTGAAGTCTGCCGTCTGAATATTCATAACTGAATGACAGGCTTCACTGCAAAATATCAAAACAGAAAATAATTACAGTGTTTATACTACAGCTAACTAAAAACCTACACAGCCAAAGATAAAGGTATTACCAATCTATGCTGTGATGGACTGTGCATGGTCATACATAGCCTGTGCTTTAGGGAACTGAGGTGGAAATAGTCAAACTACTTTGTGGTCTCGGGGACTTTCCGCTTGCCATTGGTTGCCATGAAGCTGTAAAATGCCCTGTAAAACCTCCAGCCAGACTTTGTAGCAGAAGAGGTACTGTGCCTGAAACGAAAGAGACAAAGGGCACGTCTAGCTTTTGGGAACTGTCTGTTTTAAAGCTTGAACAAAGCTCTGAACTTTAACCCCACTGACCTTGGTCTGAATCATCCCATACCGCTGAAGTCTCATCTCCTTTACTCTGTCACTTACATTGATCTGAGGACATGGAGAAGAGGGACGTGTTAGTGCAAGTACAGCATATGACTAAAGTATATTAATACTACTACTATAATAACAATAACAATAACAATAATAATAATAATAATAATAATAAAAACTGTTTTTTAGACAATCAATCATGTCAGCACTGATTTTAGATAGATGGTAGGGTCTGCGGGTTTACATGCCATTCATTCGGTGACTTGTAATGCTGTTATTATATATATTGTGTATTGTGTATATTGCATATTGTGTATTGTGTATATTCCATATTGTGTATTGTGTATATTGCATATTGTGTATTGTGTATACTCCATATTGTGTATTGTGTATATTCCATATTGTGTATTGTGTATATTGCCTTGCATAGGACTACAGATGGAAATCAGCATCTCGCTGAATCTGGTGCAACCACCTTCTAATTTCTTGCAAATGATTAATGTCAGTGCAGACAGTCCTTTTTATAAATGAAATGAATAAATAAATGAAATAAAATCCACTCACAGGCAAATCATTCTCTATGAGGCTGAGGATGATGTCAGTGCAGATGAGAACCCCAGTGCGTCCGATGCCAGCGCTGCAGTGCACGGTGACAGGTCCCTTGTGGTGCACCGCTCTCAAGTAGCGGATGAAGCGGACCAGCTGCTCGGAGCATTGCGGCACGCCATGGTCAGGCCAGTGGGTGAACTTCAGGTGACGGACAAAGTGGGTCTCACCGGTCTGGAATGACAAGGAGTTCAAGACCATTCCAGTTGAAGCCACGTCTGTACACATTCATATCAATGTTATCATCAGCGGCAGACTGACATTCCACCCGCCTCCCCCTCACCTCTGTCTCCACCATGCGTATGACCTTAATGTGGAAGTACTCCAGGAACTGGTGGTTTTCCAGGTGAAGCTGGTACCTGCCGGTGTCCAGAGGCACGTTCAGCTTCTCCGGCCAGTACTTGTGACATTTGACCCTTCCCCTTTCTACTTCCTGGGTCATCATGGCAATGACGTCGGATTTGTTTTCCCAAACCATCTGCCAGAAGGCCGGCACCGTGGAAGGCAGAGGGCCCTGGCAGGAGATGTAGAAGGACTCTTCAGAGCCGACCTGCATGCGGATGTAGCTGGCATTGATGTAGTCCTGGTTCTCTCCAATGGGTACACGGGTTTTGTCGTCTATCAGAGGGAAAGAGTGAGAGAGAGAGTGTGTGAGTGAGTGAGTGCATGTCTGTGAATTCATTCTTATCCTTACATACATTATATTTACCCCCGCACAAAGTAAATATTAAGGTCGCTTATGGTTTATAGAGGTCAAACATACATTCATATCATTCATAAACAACAATGTTACCTTGTTGTTTTGCCACAAGCACACTATCTATTACAGCACAGTAAACAGAGCCATGTAAACAACCCTGTGGTCCAGAGTAGGGCACAACAAACCAGTGCTGAAAAGAAGGTTGTTGACGAGTAGAGGGGTGATAGCCTGAGGGTGGGTAGGAATGTTTTCTGGGTTAGTCCCCCACCCCCTGCTTGGGAGGTCAAAAAACCACAGTCCAGAAATGTTGCAAGCTAAATAAAATAGTTAAAAGCTATTAGTTATGGATGGCATCAGAATTCCCAATAAACAAAGTACTGCTTGTTGGACCACTTGCACAAACAGTAGCTGTAAGAGGCTGCAGGCAACAAGGCATATGGTGAGGTGCACTGGTATTCCACTGGGGGTCACTATCTTTTTCATCACTCTCATTCATCTTACCTCTGACCTCCTCCACCCCAACAGACAGAACTCAAAAGGTTGGAAAAGTAAATGCTTGAGTTTGTGTGTATGTGTGTGTGTGTGTGTGTGTGTGTGTGTGTTAGCATGTTTTCCTGCAAGGTTCACATTAAGAACTTCCTACTGCTCCATATCAGACAACTTTCAGTCTATGTGTTTGAGAGTGAAAACAACTACATTTTTTT
>CABFOS010058140.1:11610-21882 GCA_900660315.1 Diretmoides pauciradiatus | reverse complement strand
ACGTGACTACTCCACCTCCCTACGGAAAGCCAGAGGGGTCAAATGTGCGAAGCAGTCAACATACGCTTTACTGGTGTGCGTTTTTCCTGACATTGACTGCAAACCTGACATAATTTTTCTGAAGTTTGTATTGTTTCCTTTATTGCACCGATACCTGTATAGTTAAAAAAGGTATCTGATAATAAAATAAAGTAATCAGATTACAGTATCTATCAGAACTGTAGTCATTGGGTAATCCCGATTGGGTAATCCGATAACCAGACCAATCTGAATACAATTTTACAGTAACATACCTAATCCTGTTAGGTTAGGTTAGGTTAGTTTATTTGTACCCGTAGGTGAATTTGGTTGCAATGAGAGTCATACAAAGACATCAGACAGTAGCCTATAGACAAACATGAAAGCAAAGTGCAAAATTCAAAATGCAAAAAGTGCTCCGAGGTGTCGGTGTCTGGTTTGACATCAGTATCCTAACGATTTAGCAAGCAAAGTAACCCAAAACTATTTGAATGTAACCTGACTACATGACTAATATCAAGCAGGTAGTCTGAACTACATTTTGAAAATACCCTTTCCAATGCTGGTCATATAAGTGCACAGACAACTGGTGAGTAAGAGAACAAAACATTTATTTACAAATGTATAGTACAATGATTACTTCCCTTTAAAAACCCATTCATACCCACTGCACCCCACCAACCTAAAATATAGCCTAATGATCTGGACGTGTATGTATCAAGAGACATATGAGTGAGTAGCCTACTGCTGATGTGGTTCTCAAATTATAGTTTCAATAAACCTGACAAGTGATCATATGTTACACTCCTTTCCTCAAAAGTCTGACAAACCAGATTGTATAGTCCAAAATCCATTAAAGCTCTTTGACAATATTCAAAGAAATATGTGTCCAAGTCACAGTCATAGCAGTATAACAAAATGTTACACGGCTGCCTCTGGCAACAACTCAACCAATTTGGCACCCAAACAACAGGAAAGTATTGTTCTGGATTACTGGATATGTACGGGTCTGGTTGTTTATTCCAAATAACAGACATCAAATCCCCAGTGTTATTATAATCCCACCCACAGATACTCTGAATCAAATGAGACCTTCAATTTTCCACCTTCTACCCTGTGTCTTTCCTCCTCCACCTTCAGTCTATTCAGGCTTGGTCAAAGGCCCTTGGGTTTGCTGTGTGCAGGGTGTAGGACTGTTTGAGGGCAGTTGTTTTTGTTTGCTAGAAGTTAATTGGAGTGTTTGCTCAGTGTTGTTATGGAGGGCTGGGGAAGCACTGCAGGGTAGTGTATCCTGGCTGTATATATGCAGTAAAGGATGTTGCTCCGGCTGGTATGTGGGACTCGGCGCTTGGCCCAGGTGTTCATATGTTTGGTGTGTATATGCCTGGCTCAGTGCCAAGCTGAGGATCTCTGTTTTCTCCTTGTAGAAGCGCAGCTCTGTGCCTTGACGTCGGGCCAACACCAGCTCCCTCTGCGCCACTTGTAGCTCCTCTCCCAGTCGCCCCGGTGACCTCTGCTCCCGTCCCAGCCAATCCAGAGCCATGCTGCTGCGCATGTACTCATCAAGTCCTCGTTGAGAGTAATAGGCAATCACACTCTTGAGAGTAACAGGAGGAAATAGGCAATCAAGTTAACGCAGCAGTAGAGATAATGTGTTTTGATACAATATTATATCCAAATACTACCTGTCGAGAGCACTGCCTTTCCCTCAGAGCCTTTAGTGTCCCATTCCAATGCAACAACTGGAACACTGTCATCATCTCCTAGAGAGAGAGAGAGAGAGAGAGAGAGAGAGAGAGAGAGAGAGAGAGAGAGAGAGAGAGAGAGAGTTTGTGTAACACCATGAGTAATGATTTGGACCATGAACCTAAACATTGTGTAAGTACATCTGACAAAGATCATGTATTATCTGAATATTTCTTTAACCCATAAACTGTGGATGATTGGTTTGAAAAGATATTCTAAATCGTCATGTACCTGGTAGGCTTAGCCCTGATTTAGAAACCATGGTCTGGTTGAACAGCTGCCATGTGTTATGTATGGTGACATTAGTGTTAAACAGAGAGAGTCTATAGATTAACCTAAATTGATCTAATGAGACACAGATGGAAAATGTGACAAGGGGTTGAAGTCCCTGTTATACCTGCTGTTCATCTCAGGGTCGCTTTATTAACTGTGCATCTGCCCGACACCTCTTGTCTCAGTGTGTTTGTGATTCTGCCTGCCTGACATTTTGTTTACTCAACTGTCTGTCACCTACTGCATTGATGCATTTACATATTATTTGTAGTACCAGCGAGTGTGATCCCCATCGTTGATTGAAAGACAGAGGCTGGTGTGTATATGTGAATAGAATCTGTACAATGAACATAATATACACATGCATGTTCACGTGTGTGAGTGTGAGTCACTTTGTGTACATATATATGTGTAGGTACAAAGTGTGGTCATATGTGGTGTTTATACATTTGAGTGTGTGTGCACGTATGGGTGTGCGTGTGTTACTTGGAAGCTCTCCATTTTTACGAGCCCTGCTTTAGCAAGAATGATAATGGAGCCATTTCCTCCTGCTAATAACCCTCTGTCTGCAGACGTATGCTTATTTACATAGAGGTAGAAATATTAGGTGTTCCATACCACCTCTCCCTGCCAGAGAGGTCTGACTCCCAGTTAGACACCAGGACACTCTGACAGAGACAGAATGAATAGGGGAATAGAGGGCTTGCTTATCATTCTAACATTGGAGAGAGGAACTACCACCTACTGGGATGCATTTGTCAGTTTAATAGATTTTGGTTATGTTTGGCTTAATAGTTTGATTTTGAATTATGAATGCACCATTCTCATTCCCTTGGTACAAAGCAACAACTCAACGCCTGAATCCTTTGAAGTATAATGGATCTTTCATGATTCCCACATGACCCCACATGATTTGAAAGCAGAGCTACGAGGCAAATAACATTTGCAAAATGACTGTCAGCATTATGTTCTACCTGGAACTCCAGCATGGTCCGTCCTTGGTAGGAGTGGAGTAGCAGACTGTAGGTTCCTATACTGGTGCCTGGGTCATGTGCATCCTCTATAGAGACCTGCATGGAGAAAACAGAGCAACACAATGTATTATTGAACATTCATCTGAAGTCTGAGTCTGAAGTAAAACAAACCAGGTCTAATATTGTGTTTTTGTGCTGGCTGACACTCACAGCGCTGTCTGTGGCTGCCTGCTGCAGACTCTGAGTGGTAAAATGAGGGCTGATGCGTCGAGATGGCAGCTCGTTCACCAGGGAGTTCATTAGAGCCACGCGAGCTGCATCCCTACGGGCCTCCGCCTGAGTCTCACACACCTGGGAATGGAGAGATGGAGGAATGTGGAGAAGGAGATGAGATCATGAAAAGGAAAGAGTGCAGAGGGGAAAATGGCAAGAAACTCAATCCTTTCAAAATACAATTGTTGGGGCTGTTGTTACATGTGGGAATAGGGCTCATTACTTAAATTTTGATTTGCCACTTTTGAGTGAGGTGATCATGGGATCAGAAATCAAATCAGTCAGATTAGGACATTAGAGGCCATCATAGATAACCAATCACACGCCTGCTCTGAGCTGGGGGATGTGTGGGTCACAATGGGCCCATTGAAAGGTATCATGGGATTTAAGCCGAACAAATCAGTATAAAGCAACCATAGAAGTTTATGCGTGCGTGTGTGTGTGTTTATTTGGACTGCCTTCAAGTTCTCCTCATAAGCTTCTGTCCTGTGGAAGTTGTCACAGTACAACCTGTCACGCATGCAAATCCTTTTGGTAACCCCCCCCCCCCAAGAAAACCCAGCACAATGGACACTGTAACAAAAGTTGTTTTTTGGTGGCTGTTTTTTAATTTTTAGAATTCAAGAGCTACTTGGAGCACCAAGTAGCTATTTATTAAAAAATATATATAACATAATTAAATTGAAAGTAAAAATAGAAACAAACAACAATAACAATGCAAATTGTTTACAATGAAATACATAATTTAGTTTTTTCATTCAATGACAATTTCCATGCTTTCCGCCATTTTTTAGTTTTCCTCTTGTATTTGACACCGGGTCATTTGTGTGTTCACCTTGTATTTGAATTTGAAGGTAGGTAGTATAATTCTGGCATAAGCTCTGAGTCAATAGACAGTGCATGCATGTTTGGTTTGGTTGGTAGTAACAATAAACACACCTTATAGTTTCCAAAGCAGCTTCCTCCAGGTAGGGTGACATAGCAGACGTAAGGGGGACCAGGGGAAGGGGCAGACTCATACAGCAGCAAGCTGTCTGCTTGGCTGGCTGCATCCCTAACAGAACCATCCAATTCAATGGAGGATCTGTTCAACTGGCTCACCTGCTTCTGCTCCCAGAAGTGATGGAGCATGGTCACAACATTCACTGTACAGATACAATGAGAACACATGGGAATCAAAATGCTGAAAATATAGGGTTGAGGAATGACAGTGATGAAAGTGTTATAGTATAGACCACATCAGAAAAAGGGGTCTGGATATTAAAAAAAATAAAAAGATAAAAAAAATAGCTAGACAGATCCTGAGTGTTTTAATTTAGTGAAAACCATTTTTTTAGAAACTGTTACTTACTTTTGTATAAATGTTCATCTATATATGTGAAACAGTCATGTTTTATGTGAACTAAACATTCCCAGACACGGTTTATTTAAGTGAAACTATGTTCTGTGGGGAACCACCCCGTCACTAGTCCCGAGGCTGCAAAGATCAGCAATTCTTAAACCTCTGAGAACTTTCTGACCCTGAAAAAGGTGTAGAAGCTTCCTGTGGCTCTCAATGTGTGCAAAACATCCACTGCAGATCAGTTTGACGGCAGGGATCTGGCTGACATCGGGGCAACCACAAAGCAATGAGCAGCTTACTTGTGTTTGTAAAGAATAAGCAGGATTTCTTTTCAAAGCTTCAATGTCAGTTCAGTAGGAAAAAAAACTCTGCATTCTTTTGCTTTTGCATTTTTTTTCTCCTGATATTTAAAACTGAAAGAATTGTGTCTATTTCCTGCTGCACTTTGCATCTAAGTGTGTTGTTTCTCAGTTACTCACAGTCTTTGGGCCCAGTGTCAATCTCTGTCAAACTCTGTAACAGGTGTGACATCTTGATGCTGTCCCGAAGTGTCACTGTACTCATCCTCATCCGGTGCTCACTTCTCGAGTTGTCCCAACAACGTTCAGTCCAGCTCACTCATACACTTGTCCAGTTCAGCTCACACATGCTTTATCAAAATGGGAGAAGTTGCAGCCCACACATGACCCTAAAAAAAAGAGCTGCCTCCGTCGCCAACACAGCTCAGGGCGGGAACACCGTGAGGAACCAGCCAAAAGTCCTTATGTCCCTTCAATCTCCCTCTCTCCACCTCCTAAACTCCCTCTCCCTTTCTCCCCTCCTCCTCTCTTGTGTGATCATCTCACCAGGGCTTCTCCTCTGAAGCAGACCACCTTTGTCACCCACACTGCCAATTAGCTCAGAGGGCCCCTCACTCTTTCTACTCTCTCTCTCTCTCTCTCACACACACACACACACACACTCCCACAGAGAGGTCCAGCAGTGGAATGCTGTGCCCCTCCCCGCAGGCTGTGCAGCTGGCTAATCCCTGAACAGAGTCAGGCAGTTACAGACCTGTGCAAAGTTGCCAAGTTGAACCACAGAACAGCACAATATGCCATCTGACGAAAGCAGGAAAATGTTAGTAGGTGTCATTAGTCCAATCTATGACAGAAACTGCATGAGAAATACTCTCAACATCCAGTTCCCAGCACAATGCCCAGTCTCCTGTGTCTCAGTTTGGGGTGTCTAAGAGAAGATGGTTGGGGGGTGGGATGGAGGCAAACTTTTGACTTCACACACTAGTCTGAGCCCACCGAGCCCGGGGTCTGAGCTCCATTCACCCTCTTCATATGAATGGCCATTGTTCAGGTCTGAATTCAGCAGCTCTCTGAAAGCCTCTTACACATTAATGAACTAAATACTGAGAAAGGAGGTTTCTTAGCTCCCAGGTCCTCTCTTCTTCTGCGTTGTGTGCTTCATTTTGTGTATGTGTGCTAATAAGTAAATGGGTATGTGTGTCTATTTCCTGGCCAAGTGGAGCCAACTGCACCTTTTCATTGTGAATGCATTGGTGTGTCCCAGAGCATGTATGTTCCCACATGTTTGCGTCTTTCTCTAAGTGACTCTATTGAGTTGATTGGCTGCTGTGAGGGCGGATGTAGCGATCCCTTCAAATGCCTGTCTAACTCTCAAAGACCTTTGAACCTGACGAGTTAAGCATAGATGAAAGCTCTGTGGAAGGAACTTGGGTTCTACTTGAATCTTAAATCTACATCGGACATCCGATTAACCTAGAATGAACTTGGGAGAAAACAAAAATAGCAATAGTTGAATAGGTTTGTTTGATGTAGAGCTGCACAGCAGGTAAGTCACTGTGCTCAGACCGGTTGGTGCGTGATCCTCACAGAATGTTGATTTAGAAAAATGGGATTTGAGAACATTTTATGATAAAATTTAAACTAATTTATCCTCATTTTTGAAGTCTTCAAATAGCTTGATATAGTGAGACATACCTCAATGTGCTTAACATGCTTTATTATCAATCATACAGCCTCATTAGTAAGAGTAGTAGTGATTTACATTGCATTGTTACATGACATGAGTTCATTGCAGGTCAACCAGAGAATGGACCCCCCCACACACACTTAGATACTATTACACTATTATACACCAGTCTGTCATGTTCAGGAGTAATTTTGTGATCAACTGTTGCAATGTAACTCATTTGTTGTATCCAAATTCCTTCAACCTGCCTCGTCTACTAATTATTTCCTACAGTTCCCAGAATTACCTCCAGAGATAACAGGTTTGAACTTGTTGCATTCAGCTGTTTATACTGGCGTAGTAAGAGTGTTTCCGGTTGGGTGATGCCCCTTAATCAAAACACATCTTGTGGCTGCACTGCATTATGGTCTACTGCGACTACTGTTAGCAGAGAAATTGGTATCTGCCTCTTATATGATGGATTTCTCCCTGTGTGATTATTGAATGTAAGTGTAAAACAGTAATTCTCTATTGTAGCTGCACTGGAAATATCTAAATGTGGTGTCCTGTCAGTTATCTGTGGGAATAAGAAAAATACACCAAACAGGCATCACCAATAGCTGTTTTATAACAGAGTTTTTCCATTTTTCCTTTAACCATGACAATGTGGGGGTTGTCTGAGTGGACAGCCATACAGAGAAATACACACATTTCACATTGATTCTAGTGTGTTCTCAGCTGTGTCCTTCCTCTTGCCTGCATGTTTCCATCAATAGTACAGAAAAGCTGAAGTGATTGATGGCCACTTGCTTGTTAGGGTTTCACCACTGCCATCAGCCAGCATGTGTTTACAACACTTCAGCTGAAAGAACAGAGGAACCAAGCAGTCCTTTTCTGATGTATTTCTTCCCTGTAGTCCCATCTATCCCCAGAAGGAGGCCCCCTCCAAACTGGACTTGATGTTAATTTGGTTCTCTCTCCTGGCTTTGGTCACCAGGTTAGCCTCTCCTTTCTGCAGACGTCTCCTCTGAGCTGCCTTCTGCTGCTTGTTCAGCTGCCTCCGCATCTTCTGACGGACTTCCGCCTGCAGAACAGTCGCCAAGACATAATGTTACTACAGATGCATACACACTCTATGCAAGACAAGACCGAGTCTTTTGTAGACACATCTGCTGACTCTGCATTTCACAATAAATCACCTGTCATGTTCTTTTAAAAACAGCACAGTCATGTGAAAGCCCTTTAGCAACATCAACAGAATATAGCAGGGTTTGCCCAAAAGAGTGCAGTAGGGGTGCTACCAGTCCAACCAGTCAATATTCCCAGGGATCACTGTCTGTGTATTTGTATATTGCAATGTATGCTATTTTAGCATTAGTGCCCTTCACCTTGCCCTGGGGTGAACCCTGTATAAGAAGTAAGTAAGCCTTTGAGAACTGTGCGGTCCAAGGGGCAGGAGCCTGATTCCTTAGCGTGAGGCAGCTTGATGTACAAGTACACCCCCTGGACATGACGCTAGTATGTCGCAGGGACTTAACCCCAATCCAACTAGAGGGAAAAGTATGTATTTTGTATTCTGAGATGGTGATTGATTGATTGAATTTATTTATGGATCAAAAGACACAACAAATCCAAGGGATGACATGCAAAAGTGACAACACTTATTTCCAGCAAGGTCCCCGATGGTGCAAGGTCATTATTGCTATATTACAGCTGTAATTACTTGGTAATTTATATTCTTCCATATATTTACCTTGTAAACACCTCGTATTTAGGGTGCCTGCAAAAGGAATGCTTACCGATTTTTCAAATTAATAATTTCTGCTCATGTGAAACTGTTTAGAAACAACTATCTTCAATATTTTGCAGGCAGTGGTTGTCAAGCTATTCGACAGAATGATCGGTCAAATACTTAAATAATAATTGAGAACCACTGTGAAATAATTATATAAAGAAGGGAGAAGAGGGAATTAGACTGTTTGATCCTTCCCGCTCACATTCCTGCTCCTGCAGTTTATTTGAAAGCAATACTTTTCTTGAATTCATTGCTGAAAATTGTCATTGATGTGCAGGATGACAGATACTCCGATCCTTTCTATTGACATGACCATTGACAGTTTTCAGTAAATTCTGCATCTAATTATCACTCCTGGCCAAATAATACACCTTTGTATGGTGTGAAAGAAGGTCGATAGTGCCGGGTGCATTGTTCTAGAAGGGCTTATTGAGCTGCTTGTCACTGCACTGTGATTTAGGACATCACAGAGAACATTTCTTTTTGTGTGGCATAATTAAACCTGGTATGGACTATTCCCAGACTGCTAAAGACATCACTAAAGAAAAGATCTGTATTGTTGATGGCCTTTGTGTTGAGGGATTTTTCAACTACTTCAAGCTCAATAGCTCTCCCCCCATTTCCATTTGGGTCATGCATGGAATAAAAAGTTTGCTACAGAAGTGATTGTGTCAAAGGCAGATTGAGATAGATTAGTGACATGGTACTGACCCTTTGCTCAAATGATTTAAAATATCAATTAATCTCTGGCTCCAACATTAACTAGAACTTTGGATAGGAATTTATTAAGAATGGATCACTGCATTAAAATTAAATGTATGTCATTTTCGCATAATGAGATGTCATCATACGTAAATGACAAAAGGAATGTAGCCGATATATGAAAGTGTATTATTTGTGAACCCTCATACATTCAAATAGCATCTCTATTTTGAACTATTGCCATTTCAGCCTATAAAGTGCAGAATATCAGGGTTGTTGCACTTGAGGGTTGTGCCTCCAATGGCAGAAATAAACTACTACAAGTCGCCTCAGTGTTGACCCACTGAGATACTGACAGGATTGACATCTGAACCTGCCAGGAGCATGTTAGGTGCCAGAACCTGACACCTGCTAGAGGCCTGGGGAAGAAAGTCTTGGGTGGTGATGCTGGTGGTGGGGGTTGGGCTTTTGGGCTTTAGGTGGGAGGAATGGTAACATTACCCTCCAGTCCACTGCTTTTTCCCACAGTGGACCCGAACCACCACTCTGCGGCTCCAGTGGCTAACTAACGGCTCACTTGACCATACTTACAGGAAGCCCATTGTTGGGAAGGGCAGAATTCAGGGGGGAAGTGGTGTAATCCTGGCTCTGTCCTGGATCAGTCAGTTTGGATTTCACACAGGCCCCACGATCAGGCCCAGTGCAGCAGCCAAGGGCCCCTGGACACTGCATTCCCTAGGAAACAGGCAAACACCTCTTTCCTCCCCGTAGGATAAACTAGTCACGTCCCTTAAAAGAGCAGGGCTATTGCTAAATGTGGCATTATTGCTGTTTTTGAGTGAGATGAAATTGAACTTTACGCAAAATGTCTTGTTCAATCATCTTATGCTTTAAACACACTACCTCCGTCACGTCACGTCGCCATCGGCCTTCACCTTCAAGTTCATAATTCATTGAAATCAATTAAAGCTATACCGCACTGCCCGTGTTACGTTGCGTTCAGCGGCGGTGTCCGACGTCAAGAATGCTAGAGCTTGGCCGCCCAGGTAGTCCAGCGGTAAAAGACGCTGCCTACCAACCCTGAGGTCGTAGGTTCGATCCTTGGGGTTGCTACCGGCTTGGCTGGGCGTCCCTACAGGCACAATTGGCAGCGCCTGCAGGTTTGTCCTGGTCGCTGCACTAGC
>CABFOS010058106.1:0-13296 GCA_900660315.1 Diretmoides pauciradiatus | reverse complement strand
TCCATGTGTCTATAGGCGTTCAATCAAGTGTGTGTGTGTGTGTGTGTGTGTGTGTGTGTGTGTGTGTGTGTGTGTGTGTGTGTGTGTGTGTGTGTGTGTGTGTGTGTGTGTATGTGTGTGTGTGTGTGTGTGTGTGTGTGTGTCTTTTTGGGGGGTAGGCCATGTCCCTAGAGGCTCCCTGGTTATTGGAAGCACAGAAGGACCCATCTGAAGGCCATGCCCCCTGACTGATATGAGAAGGACAGCACTTTAAATGACAAAGACAACAATAGGATTTAAAGGCCAGCCCAGACAATGAACAATAGATAAGAACAGACAGAAAGTGTTGATCTCCATAGGGAAAAATAATCAGCTGTCAATTTACATTCAAAACCCAAAAATCCAAAAGACCATTCAAAATATTACCTTAGGATTGTCACTATAACTGTACCCATACTACAGCAGATCAAGTACCATGACACCAAGTATGTTTGCTATAAATCATTGAGTTATAAAGACCTGATCTATTTTTATTTCATTTACTTGTTGTTCATGCATTTTATTCTACTATTTTCCTACTTGTTTTCTCGTTGTCATCTCTACAAAAAAATCTCTCATTTTTATTGAGAAACACAACAATCAATTACTAATATAGTACAGCATTGAATTGCAATTAGGGTCGGTACTACTCTCCATAATACTTTATAATGGATTCATGTGCGCCTGGGAAATTTCGGCACAACGTTCGCGTAATACATTGTGATGCATTCAAAATGCGCAGAAAAGAGCTCTCCATGCATCAAGAGGCACATGGTCGTGTGTAAAATGTTTTAAATAAATAACAATGTTGAAATTGAGAAGCTTGGACTAATTTTGCACAACTGAAATTACATTTTTGTTATTACAGAGCGAGTAAAGTATTGAAAAAAGGTACCGTTGAGTACTGGTACCAGTAGCGGTTCAAATGTGAATGGTACCCGACTCTAATTGCAATAATTTGCAGTATTATCTATTTGTGTCCAGGTATCATGATAATTAACCTAAAGCTGTAGATAATCAATTCTAAAGCCTATAAACACACACACATACAACCTGACTAATGCAAGGCATAAAAAGCACAATACAGATTTTTTTAAAAATCCAATAAAACCATTGGCACGTTTCCTGTGCTTCCAGTTCCACTCCAGACAGCTAAGGCCGGGGCTATTTGTCATGGAGAATAAGAGCCCAGACCCTCTCCTTTAGACAATGCCTAGAAAGCAGCGTAGTATGAGCTGCTTCTGGAGCTCCTCAGTCATGGCAGCAGGAAGGAGGGGGCTGAAGACCCAGTATGACATCACCTCTCCTGCCCTGAGCAATGATGTAATGCATCAAAACAACAAAAAGCTCAGGTGCTTTGCTGTCGGGCCATTAACATACCCAACAATCATCGGGGAGGGGGAGTGAAGCATCATTACATCACCGCGGCAACCGGGTTGTGTCTGGGGAATCGGACGTGCTGCCCAACCCCCATGTAAGGCTTTCTAGGAACAAACGTGCGTATGAATCAGTGTATTTACTGAGCAATCACAATGTAAATGGAAAGGGGAAGAGGCAGGATTGATCTTAGGTGATTGTGACAGTGGCGTGACAAACGGCACTTGAGAATAACATTAATGCATTCAGATCTAGTCGGCACATGTGATAAATGCATGAGGTGGGGGTGGGGGGGGTCCCTCGTCTGCTATTTGTAAACACAGTCTGCGAACCCAGCGTGGCTGCGATTGTTCCATACGTTATGGGATAGGTCATGCGGTGGTGTCTGCTTGCTGATGCGTAGCATTAGAGACATAAAAACCTCATTGCTCTGGGGAATGACACACCCATGAACACACCCACACCCACACCCACACCCACACACACACAATCTTCAAGGAGATGCATTTAGAAAATCAAAACAACGAACAGAAATACTGAGAAAAATGTTGTTCTTTATAAAGGTTCACAGCCTTCTACCGAGAAAGTCAAATGTAGACTACCTTACCTTGAGATGCCATTCAGTCCATTTAACTCTCTCCATTACACCCAAGTTCATAAAAACAGTAGAAGTTCGCCACATTTACATTTCAGACATTTAGCTCATGCTATTCTATTGAAACCAATGCAATTTCCAGTGAGGTTAAAAGCAGAACACGCTGAGACGCTTACAGTACATTGCCACATTTCAACCATAAAGCAGCAGAGCACTTGAACAACTTGGCCCCACGGAGGAAATTACTCCACACACATATAACACAACCGTGACCACAGGCTGACGACAAGCTGCAAGATGTTGATATGTTTGATGGCCCAAACTGTAAACAGTCATTAAAACTGGTGGACCAACCGTTCCATGTTGAACAGGGAGGGATACAGTATCAGGAAAGCAAATAGACAAAGAACAAGGAAGGAAAACTTACTTTCGACTGAAACAATACTTTGGTATCTCATACAAGATCAATAAGCCAGGATTAGAACAAGCCAAACCATGTTCCATTACACTATACATCACCAGGCATTCTTCCTCATACAGAACTTGAAGCTTCCACATCTCCTACATTTTGTTGCTACTTTTTTTAAACGTTTTTTACGTTTTTAAGTGTGTCGCTCCAGGACACTTCGACAGGACACATGATTGTTGATGGGTATTCTTCTTCTTCTTGGGTATCAAGCTTGTGACATGCTAGGATTTTTTGGGCATGCTCTGATTGACCTCATTTACAGATTCAGGTTTGCAATCGAAACAGAGAAAACAACTGAACGCTGCCTTTGGCACTTTGCTGCGTTGACATCAGCCCCATTGCGACAGACAGCAGCCTTGGAATGAGAAAAGGGAATCTAATACAATGCTCTGAAAATAACTGTGCACAAACGCAGGCAGAAGAACAGGTTTTAAAGATTATGCTGGTAGGTGCATGAGAAGTTGATCAGTAGCTAGAAGTTTCCGGATCAGGTTATAGCCTAACTGCAGAAGGTGATCGACAGGAAGTCTTTAACCTTAGAGGGTCAGGAGGGTTCCAGTGGGTTAGTGACTAGGGTGCATGGCACGTACTGGTTATGTGACAGGTTTGAGTCTGACCCATCATTTGTCCTATTTTTCTCCACTGCATGCTATTTAATAAAGCAGAAATACCACAAAACAATATTTAACCACAGGTCTACTGCAGCTGGCAAGCTAAAACGGTGCCTTCAGAAAGACTGTTGACGGAAAAACTATTTAATCCAAGTCGAATTAAGGCTACAACAATACAGAAAAAGTCATCAGGTTTGAACACGTTCTGAAGGCAAGGTAAACAGGAGCAAAGGGAATAAGAGAATGTCCCAGACGAGCAGGTCATGCTGGGGATGAGAAACCTGAGGTCCTTATCGTCTTTCCTCTGATGCAATGATGTATGCTCTACTGTCTGTCTTTGCAATGTATGTGACTTCCTGTCTGCACCAATGTCACCAAGACAAATTCTTGCCCGGGCCCTATTCTTCCTCCCATGATTTCCCTATTCATATGTTCCCCAGAGGACTGACTGCCAGATCCCCACATGAACAAACCACCGTCTGTTCTCCATACACAACAAGACATGGGTTAAATGTGCCCAAATATTCAGCTTTCTTAAAAGGACAAATCCCCCCTAAAACACTTTAACACTGTTAAGATACATTGAGATATTTCCAGCACAGCTGCAAGGGAGTTAGATAGCAGAAAATCGTTCAATTATCTAAAACATCAATGGTACACATCAGGTTTTGGTGTCAGTCCCTAAGAATCAAAGATGACAATGAATGAAACTCCATCATAGAAGGAAACAGAGATACCAGATTTCTCCAACAGTAGCCTCCACAGTCCATAATGCAATGCAGTCACAAGACGCTGCATTTCGAGCAAGGGCCAAACACACACTGTTCCATAACTGGTTCGCTAACAAGCTACATTTACATGGTACAGCTACTGTACATGTCCACCTTTAATGGAAAGTTCATGCCTGTTCGCGGGGGCCTGCCAAAAGGCATTCTGGGAAAGGTAGAAAATCACTAACTGAAGAAGAATATGACAAGGAAGGTCGAAGGAAAGTGGGTACACCAAAAAAGTAAATCTCAACACCTCATAAAATAACTCATAGAATGCACTGAACATCCCAAATTGATGATATGCAACAGTGTAATAGAATCTGTGGATGGATGTTTCCTTGTATGGCCCAGCATCGACTGTGGGAGGTGGTTTAATAGTGTCATTTGTAATTTGTGGATCTCTGGGTGAGCAATAATTACTCGTGTGGAATCTACTGTGTTAATTTTTACCATCTATAACAGCTTAACATAATAGTTCATCACATTTTACAGCTCCACGTAGGAAGAAAATTACCTCTAGCCAATTTCTTCAGACTTACGGTAATTATGGGCAATTGTACAGCAACATTAACCTGAAGCCATAAAATTTGGAAAAATACCAAGGTGTTGAACAGATTTTTATCTGAGAAAGTGAAGCCAGCAAGCAAGGAAAACAAAACAAAAAACTGGGGAAGATGCAAATTTGTGACAGGGCATTGCAACACAGAAACGTAACCCTGATAGGCTGCCTTCATATCTTCATATCTGCAGCAAAATCAAGCATTGTTTTGAATCACCCCATCAAAGCATAGAGGATACAATTCTACACAGATGTTTACAGTCATTTTGATCAAATTTTAAAGTGACACCGACAACAACAACAAATCCAGCATACTTGGAATTGTTTGCTATGCTGGCTCATTACCATCGTAATAAATGTCATCTGCCAACCCCTTTTGAAAATACTTAGCTTTCAAAAAGGTCTTTGAATGTCAAAACTGACATGAAAAGCGCATCAAATGTCAGCAAACGCGTTCGAACAAAACTGGTTGGAAAACGAACTGCAGCAAATCACTGGATACTTAAGCTTGGATAACTAGTCTGTTGTACAAGGAACATTTTACATGCTTTATGGACACTATCAAAAACCTTTGTCCTATTTCCATCACATTATAATGTTTTCTATTTTGCAGAAATAAATGCTATGGTGCTCAACTCAAAACAAAGACAAAGGGATCAAACAGATCCTTCACTGTAGACAATAAATGAACTATGTCTTACTCTTTAGTCACAATGACCATGTTTTGACAAGCCGACCTTCATCAGCAATCATCCCCACCTATACTAGCTATTCCCACTGGATTCCATAGAAATATGCGTTGATAATTTAAAAACATTTAAAGGTTATTCAGTCATTTTGAGTCTAAATACTCAATGCTCAAGAAAATAAGGAAGAAAGCAAGCAAGGTAGTTAGAAGCCGAAAATGAAATGAAATCTGTGTTTAATACATCATTTCAGAAGCAGCTCCTAGGCACTGTCTATTGAAACCTGAGGCTTTTGTATCTGTGCACAGCTGAAGCAGAGCAGGTTGTCACAACGCTCTAAAAATAGGAGCCTGGCTTTTCCACAGATGAGAGTGGCAGGTTTGTTCTCTCTCCTCTCACGTTTCTTGGCAGTGTTGAAGACCCAGAGCTCTAATCTTTAACCTCTTTAACATAATCCATTTCGGCTCAGACACTGCAGCATCCTATGGTGAATTCTGGAAAATGGGATATATTGGACCCAGACCTATCTATGGGAGTGGTGAGAAAGGATCCATGCACCAAAATAAAAGAAAAAGGCTTTGATATGCTCCGATAAATTAGTTATCTAGTTTGCAACGCCATCATGATGAAACTCTAAGCACATAAGACTGTAATATCAATGGCTGACATCTAGTACTCCAAACCCAACCACACCCGCACAATGAGGATAACAGCAACCTGTGTGCAATTGCAATGAAGTTAAACATGGTCAATACTGTTATCTCTAGCACATCAGCAGAGCGGAGCTGTGTTCGAGATACAATATACCTCAAACGGGCAAATTGTGGCCATTATGTCAGTTCACAGGCCCTAAGCGGTACCATAGTGATGTTTATCATTCAACTGTCATCGTGTGATGGAGTCCATGTCGCCTCTCTGCACCAGCATCTTCTCAACCAAGCATGCTTATTTTACAATCTAACTACAGATCAAAAACATGATAGCTTGTATGGACGTAGAGGATGAAAGATTTATCAAGGCAGTTGCACAACAAATTCAATTGATATTTCCGTTGATGTTGCGGAAATAGATTGATTGTGGTGCAGGCTTCCTTACAGTACAGACTTTATCATTCTGGATGCCAGAAAGTGGAAGGTATTTGTTAAGGAGGTCTACCAGTAACTACAAGGAAACAGAGACAGATAAACCACCAGTACACTAGTACAAACACAGACAAGCTAGAACACAGACACGCACGGACGCACACACACAAAACAAGGGTTATCAGATACAGTACCTTATTGCATTCCTGGTTGCCAGGATAGGATGAGAGCCATGAAAAGAAGCAGAGGAGATGAGTGTTATCAAACATGCCACTTGCCAGTCAAGGATGTGAGAAATTAGGTCTGGAGCTTCAGTGGCACGTTAAAAATGCAATGTTCTGCACCACACTGAAAAAAACCTCCATCTCAACAAATGATGTATAGGGATTGCATATTTAAAAATCTCTTTAAACTTGAATAGTATCCTGACACTTGTTTTTCTTCCAGCAAGTGAGAAAAAAATAGTGCATCACTCATTTATGATGCATGTTGTTTTGTTTTTGCAGTGCACTTAGCCAAGGACCGATGGGGAGCACACAAACATGTTCTGATAGCTTGCAGACACGGCCTTCCTTTTCTGAAGACCCTCTTTAACTTCTTAACCTTTTAATTAGCACTGCAGGACAATCTCAACCTCCAAGTAGAAAACAATAGTTATAATGAAGGTACTACGTGCGCATTTTTAAACATCAATATAGCATCTTCAAATGTTGAAATAGCCGTAAACAAATGAGACCACATTGGAGACTATTGGTAGCCTCGATCTCATGCCAGTGATATTGTCAGTGCTAGTGTCACAAAGAGGATGCTGGTACTTGTCCTCCGTCCCCATCCAGGGTGTTGTGCGTTTTAAAGAGCAAGAAGAAGGATAAGAGACGATGCCATTCTGTTGAAATAAGCTACTATGAAGTTAAACTGGAATAAAACTGTGTATAGCAAATCTGACCCAGTGGGACACAATCTAAGATGCAGTGCAGAGACCAGTAGAGGCTGCCACTCTTCTGGACAATGGCCTTGTTTATTTACAGTAATTATACTGATGCCCCATGTGGTAGTGATTTATTGATGTTAAAATGTTACACATACTACATTAATCATCATATTTATGAGGCCATTCACAATTATGTAGGTGTACACTGTGTGTATGTGTGTGTTTCTCTTAGAAATGTTCAGTGTCATGTTCAAGGACACGTTGGCTGTTGCTGAGATCGAATCTGTGACCTTGTGATTGCAGGACGGCCTCTCTAACCACTGGGCCACCCGGCCTGGAGGAAATTGTAAAAGGAGTATTGATTGTTTATCTCCTGCTGCTTGTATAATTATAGAACAGCTGTTTTGGGCCTTGATCGCCCCGGTGGCTACTGGGTGAACCCAGAAGAGGAATATTACTCATCTGTTCAGAGAGGCTGGGGGGGCGGTGCAAGAGGGGGTAGAGGAAAGTAGAGCATAGAAGAGGAAGAGCAAGAGGAGGACAATGAGGAAATGGAGGAGCAGAGCAATATTATTGACAAAAGTGAGACTATACTATTCAGTAGACACCAGGCCTTGACCGCAATCAAACCATCACACAGACATTTCAATCACTGGACTCAAACAGAGTGATAGACAGAGACATGTCGAAAGCACAGATGGCTGTTGATGCAAGAGACAGAGATTGTGTGAGTGTGAGAGACAGAGACAGAGACAGAGACAGAGACAGAGACAGAGAGAGAGAGAGAGAGAGAGAGAGAGAGAGACTGAAGGATTTGTAAGAAATAACTGGTGTTTATTCTGAGTTTTGGAGAGCTGAACAAAGCTGCTCAGTGTCGGCTCGCTGGTCTGAGCGTATGCAGGTGGCGAGCACTACATTCTAAAAACTGTCCTCTTTTAGAAGAAGATAGAAGATACCACTGGCCTATCAACAGCATATGGTCAATCTAAAGTCAGAGAAATGTTTTTCTACATCTGTAGTTGTGGCTTTGACCCTTGCACTTCTTAATGTGTTGGTTAACGGTGGCAATCTAGTAATTAGAGTTTATTCCAATGCTGAATTCCTTTTAAGGCGCTCTCAATAGGAGCGTAATGTATTATTTCCTATTCTAAGCTATTCTACCTCAGGCACTAGAGCAAGGAAGTAAAAGTTCTTCACGTCTCCTGCTAGGATGAGTCATTTATCTGTGCAGTAGTGTATTAATATATGACATCTTTAGTGCTAAACATTCGTTGCTGTGGTGTTTCTGCACTGCACTTCCCAGAGATCACCTGTCAATCAAACAGTGTGTCAAGTACTGAGATGTTTTGTTTCTCCTTTCTGTTGATGATGTGTTGAGTTTCTGTAGTTACCGCTCTTTTCTTTGTCTTTTCAGTCATGGTGGCTATCACCGCTCATGCTATCTACCAAATTTTCTATTTATCGGAAACATAAAACGCATCTCTTCCTGTGCACCAGAGGATTTTCCCCAGGAGAGACCTACCTGACACCGGGTGTTTAGAACAGCAAATGTAAAAGATTTGATGAAGTGACTATAGGTTAAATCACTATTGTGTTATATGGGACAGGGTTAATGGATTGCATAATGTATAATAAAGAGTAGTAACTGTATTTATCTGAAAATATCACAGATTATTAAAGAAGATAGGAGTGTAGTAATGGAACAGTCCATGTATTCGACAAATTTGCCACATTGCTTCTCCCATATTGTCTCTTTGCAAAAGCTTGATATTGTGCAAAAGTAATTGTTGTTTGGATCCAGTGTGTGAATGTGGTTCTGATGCCAAAGATCTACTTGCTCATGAAATAACTTATTTGAATCCTGACAACCAAATAATCACTAATAATAACTCTGCTTCAGAGTGGGGGGTAGTTGTGTGTGTCAGTACTCCCAGAGGGACTTTCACTGCCGGGTTAGCGTTACATTTATATTTTAGGCATCGAGCTGATACTCGTCTCTAGAGCGACTTACATTGACAGGTAGACGTTCAATGTCTTGCTCAAGGACACTTCAGTGGCATTGATTGACACACTGGCTGTTGCAGAGATTGAACCTGAGACCTTCCAGTTGCAGGATGGTCTCTCCTAACCACGAAGGCCATTCTGCGACTAGCAAAGCATCCCCAGGGTAATGACTTAGCACGCCACTAAGGACGTTGGCTGGTGTACATCACATCTCATCATACTCACTGAGGAACAAAAACGCCACACTCGGCTATAAAAGCTTCCCACTAACTTTTAAAAGGGTTGCACTCCAAAATGCCATTTACCCATTTAAAGAGGGGGAAAAACAATGTTACCTGAAATTCATCACTATATTTCAGACTTATAGATGATTTAATTTTGACAACAAATGTCTTACGCCTCTTTCAAATCAGGTCGGGACATTGCCCGGAGTTGTCCTTTCACGTATGTAGCACGCAACAGGAGATTGTCCGTGTCAGCCGTGTTCTCACCAGCTGGAAATACTCCCTTTGGTTTAGGCAAGGGGTAGAGCCAGGGTAGAGAATGCAGGAGGCAAAAGGGAAGCTGCCGCAGTGTTTCGTTTGTGGCACATCGGCGACTTTGGCGTCTGCCCTTACAGACAGAAATTCTCTAATCTCGTCATCTCTCCGTCTCTCCGGTTACATTTTCGCTGACGTTTTCTTTCTTTCTCATCTTCGTGTGATATTTCTTCTTCACCTTTGGGTGTTTGTATTCTCCTGATTTCGCGCCAGTCGCATGATATACGTCATCAACACGCCTACTCGCTCGTCGTGAATACTCCGGACAATGTCCCTTTTCACACATGGGCTAACTCGGACATAGTACTAGCATGCTAGGAAGTTAAAAGTCTGTGTAACGTCCAGACTAACTGATCCGGACATTTGCGTTCACACATACCACTCCTCCGGGTAATGTCTAGATAACTCCAGGGTTGCAGTGCACGTGTGAAATGCAGCATAGGTTATTCTACAGGCCAAGGAACCACATCATGTCCCGTCTTGTATTAATAATTATTAATTAAATAGTTCTTCTAACCTGAATTTAGGGAGCATCATATGTGGAGATGTGGCCTAAATAATTCAACAGACTTAACAATATTCTTCTTGAGCCTTGATGCCTTCAAATCGATGGCCCTTCTGGTGTGTTGATACCTGGCCTCACTACTGACTTGACAGTGACTAAGCTGAATAAAAGCCCTGCCCACTACAGAGCTTTCCCCTCTTCAATCCCAAGTTTCTCCTCGGCGCATTTCTCACCTCCTAAACAGGCCTCGGGGTAGGAGGGGGAAAATCCGAGCGCTGCCTGGCATTCTAAATGCTGGAGATTAGCTTGCTATGTCAGCTTAGCATCCGCCCAGATTCAGCTTCTCTGTCACTCTCCACCCTTCCATCCCTCTCTTTCTCTGCTACTCAGCAGCAGTAGCGCACTGCACTCTTGTTAAGTTAGCTCCCTTCCCTACTGTACTTCTAAGTGCACTCGAGCGGAGCCCATTTGGGAACGCTGGTTGCCATAGCATCCATTCCATCCTTCCCACAGGAACTGCACTGAAGCGAGGAGCGTTGAGTGTGTGACAGGAGATGACGGGCCATGAGAAAGTTCAATGCAGTCCTTTGAATCAAAAACACAGAGGTTCTAAATATAGGCAGCAGGGTGGGGATGGATTTAGGCAGGCGGAGGATGACTTTTGCTGCATTTCCCTTTCTTTTTTTCCCACATTCACATTGCTCCAAACAGGGTACAGTACACTGACAGAACCCCATGGGAGCAGCAGGAATGAGGGGAATGCAATGAAATTGTGCAGAACAGGCCACCAGTGTGCCGCAACTGCATGCTGGGTATGTGCATCATTAGTGTGAAACTGCTTCGCTTAATATTCCCAGGGACAGAAAGCACAGATGGAGGAGGCCTGGAGTCCAGTTTGTTCATATTGTTAAAGTCAATAACCTTTGACAGGTTAACACTACTAACCCCAGGACATGCTGGGCAGTTGGATCGCCTCCTAGGGGCCTGGTAGTGAGGAGTGAGCCAGAAGCACTCGACATCATGCTGCCGCTTTAGCAAGGTTGGGTAGCCGATGGAAAAATATATACTTATCAGTGGTGCTGTAGCTCAGAGTTGAACTTCACACTGTCACGGGTTCAATTCCCATTGGACCCATTCATGGAAAAAATTTACGCACTCATGGTATTTTGGATCAAAGTGTCCACCAAATGGATGAAGTTATTCAATACATTGCCATCAATGTTGATTTTAAGGTATCAAAACAAATCAAAAAGGTTCAAAATGTTGGCTGCTTAAAATGAGCACTCAATTTGTGCTCTAGTTTATGGGTATTGTCAAGGACAAAATCAATTGAGTGCGGTCTGATTCCATTCAGAAAAATGGATGGCATGAAGAAATGCTGAAAATGATAGTCGAAACATTTCCAACAACACTGGCACTAAACGTTCAGCATTTAGATGGAAATAAAATAATTATACAGCAGCCCCACAATGCTCTCCTCTCCAATGTCATCCTTCTCCTCTTCCACTTTCTCTCTATATGCAGCTCCATAACTAATATATTCTTCCCATCAACTGCTGTTCTCTCCTTCACCTAAAATACTGCAAACATGCCCATCTTTACAAACCATTCAATATAGTGCTGAAACCAAATCTACCAATGGGGTGAGATAATAATAAAAATCCATGCAACAGCATTGGAAACAAGTGAATAGAGCTCACCCTATTGGCTGATATTTTTCACTTGTTTCAAGAAAGATCCGAATTTCAGAGCTAATTCTAGATTCAGTAACTTGTTATGTTTCTGTAATGTGCGGGGTTGCACAGCAGTAGATGGTGCCCTGTGTTATAAACAACCATGTTAGCAACAGCAACATCAGAGCAAAGCTGCACCAGGACCCCTGGAGAGACATGTTGCTATGTAAGACTACAGACTGTGCAGTGAAATGACTTCCATCTCTGCTCATTTCTGTTGGTTAGATGATCAGGAAACGACAAGATATGATTGAGGTAGATTCTCTGTGGCACACTTTATAAAGTCTAGGGAAACTGTCAACTTTCTTTGCTTGTATGCCATTTGAGTTGAGGGCAATGCAGGTATAATGCATGTATGTGGAGTGTCTTGTAAGTCCATATAGTGAATAAAACTTGAATAAAAACATGGGAGAGACATACAAATAAGCCTTTCCAGGATGCAAATACAGCATACACAAACCCTTTGGATGCTCTGCAAACTACTGATAACAAAAATGTGCAACATAGTGAGAGCACAGCACTGACTAAAGAAAGCAGCACCTGTGAACTAAGGTTACAAAGACGTACATGAAGCGTCATTTAGTAAAACAACAGTTACAGCACAGGGAGCATACACCATGGGCACACAGTCTACAGGAGGATGCCACAAAACAGGATAAAGGAGATAAAGGAGATGCCACAAAACAACAAGCCTACAACACAGAGGGTCAACGGGGGAATGACGGAGAGCACGCACAAGTTCAGCCACATCCTGAAGCAGCACCACACAGCAGCTTCTGAGCAAAACATCACAAACAAGAGCACAACACCGCAACACAGCGCGTCTCTGGAGTGAGCCTCCTCTGGACGGCGTGCGGTGATCCACCGCAGCGAGTGTAAACAACAAAACTGTAGCGCTGCCTGCCACAGGGTTAACTCACCGTGTGGTATCCCCGGGCTATGGGCGGCTTGCCAGTGGGGTAAGGGTCCACAGTGTCGATGATTGTCTGCCTCTCCCCTTTCTGGTTGATCTTCCGAAACCGCCGGCGGGACTGTCGGTGCGAGGCTTGCCGCTGAAAGTACTCCTCATTTTCATCCATATAGTCCACCTGGGAAAGACAGGGGAGGGAGAGAGGGAGGAGTGACCGACTCTTCTTCTTCACCCTCCACCCCACCCTCATATTCTCCTTCTCCACTTCCTCCTCCTCCTCCCCCGCCCCTCTCACTGCGTAAAAATAGAAGTGTGTGTGGGCTGCACACCTACGTCAATGGGTGCTCACAACAGAGACAGAGAGAGAGAGAGAGAGAGAGAGAGAGAGAGAGAGAGAGAGAGAGAAGAGGGGGATGACTGAGGGATTTGGAGGGAGTGAGAGAGAGAGAGAGAGAGAGAGAGAGAGAGAGAGAGAGAGAGAGAGAATCCTCTCAAAGAAAGGTTACC
>CABFOS010058096.1:5103-15581 GCA_900660315.1 Diretmoides pauciradiatus | reverse complement strand
TACGGCGACCACCGAGATCTACACTCTTTCCCTACACGACACCGGTAATCGATATACAGAAACTTTTCATCCTTGTTCTTATGCTTAAGATTGTGAAGTTACCTTCCCCTCTTAAATAATAACCGCCCTCCCGATTCCTAAATAAATGTTGTATATTCCCTGGTAATTGTCTGTTTTTTGCCATATACATTATGATTGCTGTTTGATATGCTACAATGTCAGTAAATTTCAGCAGGTTTGACTGTATAAATAGTGGATCTGTGTGTTCTAGATAGGTGACCTTGTGAATAGTCCTTATTGCTCTTTTCTGCAAGATGATAAGTGACTGTAATGATGTTTTATAATTATTTCCCCAGACCTCCTGTCTTAATAACAGGTTGGTGTGTGTGTGTGTGTGTGTGTGTGTGTGTGTGTATGTGTGTGTGTGTGTTTCCGGTGATCCAGTAGGTTTTAATGTGAGAGGATCCCACCAGCCCCAGCCATGGTGTGCTGTCGCCCCTGCCCCAAACTGTGCTCCCGCTCATCGGCTTACACTCTTGCCCTGGGACTAGGCTTCGTCACCCTGGGGACGAGCCGCATCCTGCTGCTCAAATTCTCTGCCAATGCCGGTGACTGACTGACAGCTATTCAAATATTAGGTTTCACAGAGAGGCATAACTTGATGTGTTCAGTTTCTGCAATGGAACTATTTTTAATGCCACTTCTCCAAGCCCCAGTGTTTTTTGTGCATTCCATTTTTATTTCCAAGTTTTTACTGCACCTTCTTTTATATTTCTTCTTGTTTTTAATCGTTTTTTCCCCTTTTGTAAAGCACTTTGGATTGCCTTGATGTATGCAATGTGCTATAGATATAAACTTGCCTTGAAGCGTTGGCATCTTGTTGACTGACTCTGTTTCTGGTTCATATGCAGAGAACAAGTATGACTTCCTCCCTGCGTCCGTCAATCTACTGGCTGAAGCGCTCAAACTGGTCTTCTGTCTGGTCATGTCACTCAGGGTCATAGTCCGAGGTAAACACCATTGATTGTGGACACAGATGTGTGTCTCAGTATGTTTATATGTGTGATTATACAGTATGTTTATTCTTTCTTTGCTTGTCCAGAGGGCCGTTCATGCAGAGAGCTGGGCTGTTCCTCTATTCCTTCCTTCGTCAGTTTCCTCAAGTGGTCTGTCCCTGCTTTCCTCTACTTCCTGGACAACCTCATCATCTTCTACGTCATGACCTACCTGCAGCCTGTGAGCTTCTGTCTCTGCTATCCATAGGCCTCATTGTTTCCCCCTATTAAAGGTCCCATATTATTCAGCCTGATTGACGGAAGTTTAGGAATTCTTTAGTGAGGGGAGTGTAGTGGTATCGCTACCCCCACGACAGACACAGTAGTGGAGAGTTTACTGGCCTGCACCTGTTTTATTACTGTACACAATTATATAAAACAACCAGGTCCCGATTGTCGTTTTGCTGCTCAGTCCCCCTGTCTGTGTGCCCCTCACTAGCTCTTCCAGGTTGGTCTTCAGCTCCAAACACAGGACATCTCCTTTCTTGACTGAAACACAAACTAGAAAAAGTCGTACCCTTTGTGTGTCTATTGTATTGTCTCTAAGCCTTCTCTCCTCCCCAGGCCATGGCAGTGTTATTCTCCAACTTTGTCATTCTGACCACAGCCATACTCTTCAGAGTTGTACTGAAGTAAGTGACTCAGTCAGCGACGCTGGAATGTTCTGTTCTTTTCAATAAGTACACTGTAATCTGTGTGTTTCTGGGACTGTATATGTATCTGACTGCACAATTCATCCATTTGTAATGCTGTTGCATTTCCTGAGCCATTTGCCTCTTGTGTAGCCTCTTTAGAAAAGACATTTGCCTAACATTATTTAGGTCAATTGTCTGTCCTTCATTCCTGGGATAAAACTTTCACCTGTGTTTCTCGTCGCCTCCTCCAGGAGGCGCCTTTCCTGGGTCCAGTGGGCAGCGCTGGTTATCCTCTTCCTGTCCATCATTTCCTTGACAACGGGTTCAGGGGGCAGTCGACAGTCTATAGCTGTGCCAGGTCTCCACTCCAGCCCCGTCTCTAGCCCCTCCAACTCATGTCTGCTCTACACACAGCTGCTGGAGCAGATGAGGAACAGCAGGTAGCACTACTGAACGACAGGGAAAGCATGGCTTTTACTGCCCCATAGCACAAAATGACCATAATATATCTACATGATGTTGATAGCATTATTGGTCAATATCAGTGACTCAACAATGACTTTGCCAGGTGCTGAGATTTCCGGCTTTCAAACTTACAGTATTTTGCATTCTGCTACATTACATCATCACTAGACGTTTCAGTTAAATATCTGCTCTAATTAGCTAGCTTACTCATCTCTATTGTGAAAATTTAACTTCATTGCTTGTGTCAATTACAGGGGACAGAAGGGGGGTGGGTCATACATCATACACTTAATATCCCTTTTAAAGGAAACAAATCAGTTTTGCTCGTTTATTCTGTTATTCTTTCGCCACCCCAGTGCCAGTGAATCGTGGGTGTCCTCCCTGCCAGGGCAGGCCTGGAGGGACAAGGTGGTGGAGAGGCTTCGATCTCTGGGTGTCGGTCACATCCTTCTCCTTCTCCAGTGTTTCATCTCCTCCTTGGCCAACATCTACAACGAGAAGATCCTAAAGGAAGGAGACCAGCTCACTGAGAGCATCTTCATCCAGAACAGCAAACTGTAAGAGTCTGCTCACAAACAGATGTACAGTAACAAGTAGCAATAGATGATTTTGATGTAGATGATTTAGTGGGGTTCATGAGTGCTAATGTCTGTGTTGGCAGGTATGCATTTGGTCTGGTGTTTAACGGCTTGACCCTGGGGCTGGGCAGGGAGGCTCGAGGCCTCACCGTGCACTGTGGCCTTCTCCATGGGCATAACATGTACTCCTTGGGCCTGGTGCTGGTCACTGGTGAGTACAGTGCATAAAATAACAATAACTACAATCACTACAATCCATCAAACATTCCTTAAAAAAGTTTAATACGCTGATAAACCCTTGACAGGAGCTTTATTTCTTAATCTAAATAGATTACCTAAATTACCTATCATGATATACGTAGGATCAGGTCTTTACATGGTGCATTCCAGAAATTCACAGAACACCACATAAGCCAAAGTATTTTCTAATTGAATCCACACTAATAAAATACAATGTACAGTATGAAAGAAAGGAAACCCTGCTGCTTCATGTTTTTTGCCCAGCTGCCCTGGGTCTATCCGTAGCCTTCATCTTGAAGTTCAGAGACAACATGTTCCACGTGCTGACGGGCCAGATCACCACCGTTCTGGTCACCACCCTTTCCCTCTTCCTGTTTGACTTCCACCCCTCGCTGGACTTCTTCCTTCAGGCTCCCGTGGTCCTGCTGGCCATCTTCATCTACAATGCCAGCCGGCCTAAAGACCCAGCATACAGTCTGCAGCAGGAGAAGCTACGGGTCATCAACGGAGAGGTGTTCAAGAGATCCAGAGGGGTAGGGAGCACATTGAGAGTTATTTGTATGCAACCCCTCCACACATACATGTGAACACACACAGACCTCGCTCTGTGTAGAAGACTTGGCTCTCATTTCTGTGTAATGTGATTTCTCTGGTGCAAAAACAAACCTGATTCTATGCAATGAAAACAGCATTCAGACACGTACAGCTGCCATAACTTCATTAGGTCAATGTAGTCCATTAGGTTTGGGAAGAGGATGTTATCAGGCAGAGTAGGTCTCTGTTGGGGCTGCACTGTCCTCGAGTCAGCAGTGCTTTGCTGTTTCATGATGAGACGATTAGTAGGACACTGACCAAAACGTGTAACTGATTAGCAGCTGCAGCTCTGATATGCAAGGTATTTCCCCTCTGGCTTTTAATACAGTAAATCCTCTACTATTAAAAGATAACTCAATATTAAATTCATCAGTATTTATGCTTTCATTCTGATTTGTTGTTAATGTGCTTGGTGTTGTAGGATGGCCAGGAGCTGGAGCGACTGACAAAGACCAACACAGACAGCGAATCGGAGGAGGAGTCTTTCTAGTAGGGATGCACGATATATATCAGTCATCATATCGGTGTCGGCCGATAATTACTTAAAAATGCATTATCGTTATCGGACAGATATCAAGATTATTCTCGATATGTCACGCCAATATGATGACTCATTCATTATGTGCCAACCACGTTGATGTGGAAAAACAGCTCTTGTCAACCAACCTATACAGGAGAAAATGTCTGCGGTGTGGAGCGAAATCAGGTAATAACAAAGCAGTGTCTGCATCTGCACCCAGCATCACAGTTACTGCAAGGTGGAAGGGATCCCTACTGGTGGAAACTGGTATTGCAATATCGGTATCGATATTGGTCGATATGACCATGGAAATAATCGGATATCGGCCAAAATTTCAATATTGTGCATCTCTAGTTTCTAGGGCTGCAGTACAGCATGACATGAGTCAACATGTGAATTAAAGGACAGCACAAGGGACATGGACTCCTCTGGACACTGCATTGTTACTTAGACTATTTCTTAGTCTATCATAGCGTTTATCTGAATGGCTGGCAGTGGTCAAATGCAGTGGTTGTGTGATGAGCTCCATTGGATGATTCCACTTTCACAGAAATGAGATTATTGTACATAATTTTGAAATGTGCCTGTCTGTGTATGAGTGTATAATGTGAATGTAATTTATCTCTAATGCAGTGAGAGAACCATCAAGGATACAGTACATCAGTGTATGTGCTGGGGAATAATTGTGTTATTGTGATCGGTAATTGAGAGATTGAAGCTTAAATGCTTCTGTTATTGGACAGTTGTTTTCTGAATGATTTTTGAGTTTTGATGAGATGGCGAGGAGCAACAATTATTGTAGTGCAGCTATTGGATTGTTTAAAGGATATTGGAATATTTTTAATGACCTGCAACATTTAAGCCAGTGCCATACTCTATCGCCTTTTCGTATACCTGGACCATCAGCATTGACATAATAGACCACTTGAGTTTAAATTTATGAAAGCACAACACAGCGGCTCTTGGTTCACTTCTGCTCACACGGGTGATCTGTTGTGCTACACAACTGTGAAATACTGGAGAATTCCAGTTCTCATACTGTTTGCATGTTGTTTGTGTCATAAAATCTTAACTTGTATGAATTCCAAATTATCCTCTGGAATAAACACTGCAAAACATACTGCCGTTGAATGTTTGATTCATGTTTAGGTGGATTGTTATAATACAGATGAAATAGTGTTTTGATTCTGGGATTGCAGCAGCTTAACAGTATCACAAAAAACAACTAGGAAGTACAGAGGATGGATGGCATATTTACATATGTAAAAGTAATAGGACGGGGAAGAGCAGCTTGTGAATTAATGTATGGTACATATGAGTTAATGAATGAGAATAAAGTTAGTCAATCTAAGATCAGATCTTTGGGGAGGAGTTTGTGTGGCACATTATTGTGTGTATTATAAAAACGTGATCTAAGGAGACCTCAGTCACTTAGGAAGAGACTAGTGAGTGAGCATCAGTTCTCCATTTGTAAATAATATACAAATGGAGAACACGTAACATGACAGAGACTCTTCCTAGAAGTGGACCACCTAAAATATCACCAAGAGGGACAAGACAAATATTAAAATCCACTAAAGACAACCAATAACCTATAATATATGAAATAATTAGTCCTACTGTATTGATCATTATTTATCTAAATGTTTAATTTGAGAAAAACATAACCTTCATTACTAAATGGTCAATAAAATATACTTGTGATTAGTCTCTCCCTAATAATTGTTGTCAACTTCATTTAAAGGTGCACCACATACAGTAATTACCTTGTCTTGCCACTAGGGGGCGTTATAGCTCTTGCAGTGGATAAAGTCTAGACCGAAAACTCACTGAACATTGATATTCTGTGGACACAGTAACCAACTCAGAGACCATTATTGGCAGAAAACAAATGTTTATTTGTCATATAGCACAATAGAGTATAAATAAGAACATTGTATAGCAACAGAAACTTTACAAAATAGAAATAATGTGGCAGCTTCCTTCCATGAAGCAATGTATAACTGTACCTCAAATGCAGCAGATTTCCAATAAATACATATATGTCTTATTAAGCCCATTATCTACAAAATAAAGGTCTGTGCTGATAAGATGAAAATGTAAATTTGGCCTGGAAGGCAAGTGAAGGAGACAGATGATGCAACGTGCAAATCACTTTGTTTGAAGTTTGAAATGTAAAAAACAGTTAAGTACAGAAGATATCCCTGAACCTCTTTTTGACTAACCAGTTCTGATTACAGGTCCTTGTCCTTTACCATTAAAGGCCAGTGTACGCTAGATATCAAAGAACTGGATAGGTGAAAGCAACAACATTGAGGCTTCCATTAAGTGCTACAAAACTTTCAAGGACCTCACTCCAACTGCCTGGTGGAGGATGGGTAGGAAAGAGTAAAAGGTTAAGGGTCAAATGAAACGGACCAGATGGTGGGCAGGGATGAGTTAGGTTACATACCCTTGGTTAGCACACACTAGTAACCGTAACCCTGGTGATAGCCTTCCTGGTAACCATGGTCGTATCCATGCTGATGGTAACCATAGCCACCATACTCATCCTCGGGGCAGCGCATGCCTAGAGACTGCTGGATGGCCATTTCCTGTCTGCGTAGCTGCATAGAGTCCACCAGGTCATAGATGATAGCCATGGACCACATGGGCGAGGGGTACCAGGACTTTACGTTACCGTCCTTCCCAACCAGCAACATGGAGAAGTATTCTGGGCTGATCTGGAAGTAGTTCCTGATGTCCTTCACCAGGGTGGCTGACAGCCCCTCACGCTCCACTGTGGCACTCCCTGCAAATGGACAGAGGTAAAGGTTGGGGATGGGTTGGTGAAGAACGCTGAATTAACAACAGCAGAAAGTGCATGGAATTGTGTTTTGTGTATTGTATGAATTGTTTGCTCCATACAAAAGCTAAACTTCTACTCTAGTCCACTAAAACCTGGCAATCACCCTAGTTTCGTCTATGTTGCATAACCCTGACTCCCCTTTCTCTTTTCCCGATAAAGCTGACGCCTCTCTTGGTAAGGAGTTCTCCTGACAGCTCTAATCTTTAATGTCTAGCAGGTCCCATGAAAAGAAAGAAATACGATATTTTGCTTCTGACACCCCTCCCACAGCAGTAGCATGCATGCTTTTGCAGCTGTGAGTGTGTCTACTTCTCTTGCTAACATATCTTTGAGGTTGGTCCCTAACACGATCAAACATTTCGTTCATCTGGGAACATGGGGGATACTGATGAAGGGTGGGGAGGAGGGTATAGAGACAGGCTAGTAACTTTTTGAGGCGATAACATTTGAATGCCTCAGTTCGCTATCTGGTCTTTGCCTGTATTCAACCTTTGTCCCTGCTGACAACACTTTCTCTGACCAGGAGCAAATCAAATAAAAGCAAAACAATGGCTCTAACGCTTCTATATACTCTATTTTGAATTCTGTTGCCCTCTGTATAAGTGACAGTTTTGACTTACCACACAGTACTTGATTATATACACAAAATAGAATTGATAGCAAAATAGCATACTGGGCAGTATGTCAGTCTATAGGCATGCTCTTAATGTATCGCAAAGCTGCCTGTGTCAGTAAAAATGGGGTGTGTGTGTGTATATATACTTCCTATAACCATGTCTGATCCACAGTAACAGGAACAAGAAAAGTAAATAACCAGTTGTGTTGAACAAACAATGATGTGTGTGTAAGAAACATGACGATGAGACCTTCCGATGTCATATGCCTTAAAATCAAGTATAAATGATAGGACTCACTGCCTGTAAAATTCATTCAGAAGCTGCCAGTCTCTGGGCCACGGTCTTATAATAAAGACAAACTTATAATTCTGCAAGAAAGCCTCGACTCCTCTTCGTTCAATTCCACCACACATACATAATGTCATATACCTAACTTCTTACCATTGATTGGGTAGAGTTCCAAGACTCCGCCCATATCCAGGTGCTCTGTGCCAACCAGCTTCAGAATGGAAATGTGTCTCAGACCTATATCACCATGGAAATGGACAGAGAGAAAAGCAAATACCATTGAAAGATAACAGTAAATGTAGCAAAACAAGCACGGGCGGTATCTACAATATGCTGACCACTTGTTCCTTATCCATCAATCCCTCTACTTATCCAAGCTGATTTTGACGTGGTTGTTTATCATTGGAACCATCCTGCCATTGGTTTCTTGGTAATGGAGAATGTGGTGGTCTGTTGAGCTGGCCAAAAAGCTGTTTCCTCTGAAGAGAGAGAGAGCCCACAGCAACCACATGAGAACACTGGCTTTACTAGGTGAGAGCCAAGTGTTGAATACCAGGATCAAACCTCCCAGGCCCTTAGCCCAGTCAGCAGGACAGGCCTTTGTCTGGGATAGAGAGGGAGGGAACAGCCCTGGTTGCTGGCCCAGCCAAGACCAACAGAAGGGGAAACAAACCACACAGCCCCTGGTCTGGGCTGCTGATAAGGAAGGCTATTTTTTTGCCGGTCACCTGACTGCTGTTCATAATAAGCAAATGCATGGGAAAACACCACCCAGATGCATAGGGTGCAGACCCAGTGCAGGTCCAGACTGACATCATATTTACTTCATAGGCACTTTGCAACTTACAAAGAGTGCAACAGTAGAATAAGATAAAATTCTTAGATGGCCAACATTAGGAGAAACCAATGGCAAGGAGTCATATATTTAATCATGTGCTCCTAATGATCATGTATATAAAAAGTGCTAGGCAGAGAATTTAGAAGTAAGAGCCAGGGAGAAATGTTATAAACATGGAACATGAAGTGTTAGTTGAGGATTGACTACTGATGACAGCATGTATTGGGCTTTACTTAGACAGAGTTCAGTATGGGGTATTTACATAAACCTTTCAGACAGGCTGAGTCGTTGAGATTTGTGAAGTTTAGATAAATGTCACTTCTTGCGATACATGGTAATAATATTGAGTCTAACTGTGGAAATGTTGACTAACTGGCAGGATGAAAGGCCTCGTCAGTGAAGGAAAGAGCTTGTTATCCCCAGACAGAGCAGCCGTGTGCATGTACTCTCATCTGGTATCCCTCTGCTCTGCGCACGCACACACACACACACACACTTATACATGCATCATTCAGACCCACACCTGCATACACACACACACACACACGCAGGTTCTGAAAACATCTGGAGGATTGCAGTAAACAAAAGCATTCCATGTGAATCTGTCCCTGAGGTGAACACATTAGCATATTCATAAGTGGTGTGATTAATGCGTTGGCAGGCACTGAAAGGACACAGAGTCATGCTTGGGTAAACTTAAGGTCGCCATGAAATATCAGTTGGTGAGCTGAAAAGCATACAGAATAGAAAATGATTGTTATTGGCAAAGAGATGGTGTACAGATGAGATTTTTTTCAGTTGCAACCATGACCACATCCCCACCACATCTGCATCTACGTGTATCTGGTGTATGGACTGAAGCAATCATCCACAACATTGTAAATAAATGTCTGTATCGCTGACGCAACTGAGATTCAACCTATACCCAGTCAGGTCGTTTTCCCCCGGGAAAAATCCTCTGGCAAGCAGTTTGTTTGGAATAAACAGAAGATGAACTCAGTAGTTAGCATGAGCAGCGATGACCACCATGGAAGAACAGGCAGAGAAAAGACAGAAAACAGGAAATACAAAAAAAACAGTCTTTTTTCCTTTTCTATGGGAAAATATGTCGCCATACTGGCCACGCTGTGACTACCCAGTGATCTCTGGGCAGAACAGGGCAGAATCACCACGGCAGTGACCGCTTAGCACCAAAGATGGAGACAACATTTTTAAAAGGATCTGGTGGCTTTAAAGAAACTTTTACGAACCTCAATATGCAATAATTGTGGTACTGTGATTGGTTAATTTAAGAGAGTGACTGGACTGATTGGTTGATTTCCAATGACTCACCCAGGTTGCAGGCCTGGCTGGTCAGGGCGTAGAGCTGCTGCTGATAGGCCCACTCCTCGTCATTGGGGGCGGAGATGACAAACAGACGGCGTCTCCAACGGAACCTGCAATCACAGAAGATTTTAGACTGGATGTAAGTGGTATTTGTGGGACAGCGGTGAAAGCTCTGTACCAACACAAGCAGTTTGTGCTTGGAGACCAATATATTCCCATCCTATCACTGCCAGATGGTGACAACCCTGAATTATGGTTAAAAACCTGCCAGATCTCTGCACTGGCATCAAACTGGGATTTGTGTCTCCATGGAAACAAGGGATAGCCAGTCTGTTATAGACATCTCAGGGAAATGTGTGAGTGCAATAATTCAATTCAGATGAATGGCCGGGGGTTCATGCCACTTTTTATATCCATGCAACACACACACACACACACACACACACACACACCCACACACACACCCAACACCAG
>CABFOS010058094.1:0-11427 GCA_900660315.1 Diretmoides pauciradiatus | reverse complement strand
TGTTCTATTTTAATGAGAATGATTTAAGTTTAACAAAACAAAGCAGTTCAGGGTGGAATATTAACCCCTTTAAAGTGTATTATATGTGTTATGAAATATTGATATTGCTACTTGTCGCGGTGTAACTATGGTAATAAAAAACGTCTCAGCAATGTGCACTACACACTTGCCACAAGGTGACCCCTAGTGTGTGTGTGTGTGTGTGTGTGTGTCTCAGTGGTGGGCAGGGGGATTAGGTAATAATGATCACAGAGATATTGTGAAACTCAAAGCAGTACTTTTGTTAAGCTAAGGTCCAATCCATCACTCTGACATTTAAACGTATGTTTGTGCTGTCTGGTACATTATGTTCCCCTCTTAAGAGTAAATGGGACCCCAGGGTCATTTGAGGTCATCTGTTAGCATTTATTTCTGCAGATTAACTTGGAATGGTTTTCCACTCATCCTGTGCAAATATTCATTTTCAATGCATAATGGAGGCCATGTCCAAATGTTCTGTATCAGTAAGACCAATTGTTTTCCAATTTCAGTGTGAGAAGGACCATGTGCTTACACATCAATAATGTTTCTGTGGAGATTTTCTCACACCTAGAGGTACACCCAGGGGAGGAACCCACCCACCTCAGCCTTGCCTCTGTGATTTGCAAGCACAACTGGCTCATTTGGTTCCAGTGAGGAATAGGACCGAGGGGAATGTTCTCTCACCCTCTCTTTCATCAATCTTGGATAAAATCTCCCATTAATCTCTATAAACTATGTCAAAACGCCTTTGATTAATCAAGTGCTTTATCTCTGTGTCCCTGCCTTTATTTGTGCATCTGTTGAATAGCTTGCCAAATAAAATAAACTTTTTAGCAAAGAGTCAAGTTAAGCTTTTGCACAATCATTTGCTCAGGTAGGCCACGTTAGCATAATGATTTATATAGTTGTGCTAATGCCACTTTCTTCATTGGTTTATTCACTCATCAAGTGAACACAAATGAGTATGACATAAGGTACAGTACAGTGCAGTACCAAAAACTTTTTTCAAACAACTGATAGACAATGTTATTCAGCTCTGATGTAAATTTTCAAATTTCAAAGTGTTCAGAATGAGTTAAATAGTAGTTAGTTACATTAGGATTAAAAAAACTGCTCATCCATGGGTTGAATTTGTATTCTGGACAAGACGCATCTGTGGTCTTGGCCAGGACCAGAGAGTTAGACCTGCACCTATGTTGCATGATGCAGAATGCTTCTGCAATCCTCTGTCATCCACACCCTGAGCAGAGGTTAGAAGGTCGGCACTGAAGGAGGTGGTGCCAAGTCCTTCCCCATCCTCTCATATCAACAAGCTGTTGGCACACACATACATACACACACACACACACATACACACACACACACACACACACACACACACGTAATCACTCGCTGTCTCTTCACCCATGGGAAATCCAGGAACCCATGCCAAGTCCAGCAGATGTTCCTGAAGCGCAGGCATCTTGTAAACACCATGAGATGTATTAGAGGCTAATGTAGTGGTCGCTGACAGAGGTCTTCAACAGATGATGTGATTTTACCACCTGCACTACACACAGAGAAGCGCTGAGGTCCCTCAGCCTGATGGGGCCACAACTGCCAACCTTAGTGAGATTTAATCTTAAAATAACATGGACAAAATACTATAGTGCATAAATGGTATGTAATAGCCTATGAAATCAAACAATATGTGTGTTTGGAGTATTTTCCATAATGATGAAAAAGAACTAGCTAAATCTAATGTAGGATACTATACAAATATCACAGCAGAACAATGAATCTCTACAGGAATAGTATACGAATATTATAGTCATGAGATTAAAAAAATACTATGAGGTAGGATTACTGTCACTAATAATGAGTTATTCCAATAGGTTTTCAAATGCAGGGCTATGGGGCCTGTCAGCCAACAGCAGGGATGCAGTGGGAGGTAAAGCTACTGTACCTCAATTCATCCTCCCTTCATTTGTGGAATAGAGTTTACCCACCTGTAGTCTGATGCAACGACATACTGTCCAGCACGATATCAGTCATCCAAGTGATTAAATGAAGTTATTCTGTTAAAAATGAAAGCATAAATTAATACTTCTCTTGACAATAACATTTTTTGTGTTTATAATGGTGACCTTATGATGATCACCCACCTTTAAAAGAAAAAAAAATCCCACTCCATCACTGGTCGGCAGTCTATAGAGGGAGCCACTCTCCAGTAGCCTGCTGATCATGTACTGTGTCCGGTGTGAGAAACCCTGTGCTCAACCTGCCCGGCACACCGCCCCCAGCACTTCATACAGTACGAGCCGCATGTTCGCCAGGAGCGCTGCAGGAACGCAGACCGGCATCTACCATTTGCTAAACCATTTGCTGGGGTAAAGACGAGGGACATCCCGGGATTTGCAGCAGAACTGGGGACGTTTTCTCCAGCGACGACAGGACAATTGGGGGGACGGTGATTCCAGGTACTTCGCCAATGGCTCCGCTGGATGATCAAAACCTATAGTGTTTGGAGAGTCTTCTGCTCACGGGATAATAACCATCACCCTGCAAACATGTTCAAATATTATTGCTCTAAATCTCATTTCTCTAGGGATTAGTTTCACTTATGGCTATTTCTGATGCAATGCTTTAGGAATTGTCAAGTAACAAGTGTCAGTATCTGGAAACAACGCCGAAGGCAGATCACTATCAAGACAAAAACAGATTTCAAAATCAATGCTAGATTAAAAAAACGGCTTATTAAGATGGGCGTTTTGTGTAAGTGCAATATTTTAATAAATATGAAATATATTCCGCTTTGCTTGGCTAATTAACTCGTTTATTTCCCTGACACAGGCTGACACAACTGGACGTGTTTACGCACGATCTTTACGCGTATTACGCACTAATCCTTTTGGAGAAAAACAGCAGAGAAAAAAACACTTCACTCACTTGAAGTCGCAGATTTAGCTGGAGCGACGCCAACATAAACATCACGCCAGCAGCGGGAGATGTTGGGACTCGTTTAGCAATGCCATCAATGATGTAATAACTGGTATTAAAACGTGTAGGCTTGTCAAGGAAAAATGATCTCGCATACTCAATCCGTTTGGTTCTCCCGTCTGCATCATCTCTCTGCAGTTCAGCGCCGACGTTTCGCCGAAATGTTGGGAATCTGCCTGTGCCTTTGTGCGGTGTTTACACACGTCCTGTCCCAGGACGCAGAGGAGCCGATCTCCTACACAGTGAGTGGACGGTTTTTTATTTTATTTTATGTTGTTGTTGTTTGTTTGTTTTTACAAATTTTGAAGATCTGAAATGTTTTTTTTAAGTGCAGGTTTGACCCAAAACAAAAAACAACTGTCATACTCGAGATACAGATGTGTTATCTTTGCGCACTGCTGTTGATGGATTCATGTTTTTCATGAAAGGACACTAAATAATGTAATACTCATCCCTTCTCATCCGCTTCATACTTTTCTTTTCTGTACAGTGCACAGATGGGTATGAGTATGACCTTGTCCGACAGCAGTGCAGAGGTAAGGAATGATAAATTCCAATGTTGTGTTCCAATGTTATTAAGCATCTTTCATGCTCAATGAGTTTGATGATGTGTTTTCATTTTTCATCTAAGCTAATTTACCCTTTTATGCATTTGAAATCATGGGTACAAAATAAACTAATCAGAAAATGCCATAATGCCCCTTTTCTCTCTTTCTTTCATTCTTTCTTTTTATTTATTTATTTATTTCTCTCTCTTTATTTCTCTCTCTCTCTCTCTCTTGCTGGTCTCCCTGTGTTAGATATTGATGAGTGTGCCTTAGTAGATGACGCCTGTAAAGGAGGGATGAAGTGTATCAACCACTTTGGCGGGTACCTCTGCCTCCCCCAGAACGCCCAGATCTTTGTCAGTAATAGTGAGGAGCAGGCGCCACAGCCAGATCCCGTCTCCCCTGTCTCTCCTGTCCCTCCCGTCCCTCCTGTTCCTCCTGTTCCACCAAACCGGGGTCAGCCTCAGCGGGGCAGGGTTTCCCAGACTCATCGGACCATCCGCTGCACCACTGGATTCACCGCAGATGAGCACAACTACTGCAGAGGTAAAACCGCATTGGCTGGGCCGGTCATATTTGTCAAAAGATTGACCGGCACCCCACCCCTACCAGTTTAGCTATGTACAGTAGAACATAGAAGAGTTATTATTACACTAAGACCAACACAATCAGTCTATTCCTCTCATCTGGGTAAGTGGTGATAACAGATAACAACCTCCTCAAGAGAAACATCAGGCTCCATTAAAAGGAGTAGAGGTGCAACTAATCAAATACCCTAGAAGGACAAAATGGATGGGTGCCACACTCTCCGTGAACATAAATGTTTAGAGAATATTAAAAATATGACATTTTGGCCAAGGAGACCTTCATCAGATAACAACCCCTTCAATATAAATCAAAGTAATTGCAGGTACTGGAACCCCGGTTGGTGTACTGACTGCTGTGTACTCTATTGACAGAATGAAATGTTGATATTGATGGATGAATATCAACAACAGTACATTTGACCTATCTGTAAACGCGGAACCCTTGGCCAGACGTAATGCTGCAGCCTGGAAGAGAACGGGGCTAGTTATTTAATAATGACTTACTAACGACTTTAGAGCCTCAGTAAGCAGTGCTCCGAAGGTGAACTGTTCATCTGTTTGACAGTCATCAACAGCTAAACCATGCGTAGCTGCCAGATGTGTTGAACGCTTCTCAGTTTTTCTCTCTGTGATGTCATGTTTTCTAAACTTCTCTGGTCGCTCACAGCATGATGTTATTGGCCGGTGTTCAGCTTCTTCTTAAAACATTGAAAATTGTTCTGGTTTGGGGTGTTGAGGACCTCTGCTTCAGGGGCAAACCAGCAAGTTTTTATAATACCGGGGGCAATCTCTGTGCTAAGATATCGCCAATACGCCCAGGGCCTTGCCTATCTTGTGTTTGTGGTAGCTGTGCAAGGCCCTGTGTGGGTGTGTTCCTGTGTTTGAGAGAGTCTCTTTGATCTTCTCAAACGGGGAGCGGTTCAAAGATTCTTTCTCTCTCTCTCTCTCTCTCTCTCTCTCTCTCTCTCTCACTCTCTCTCACACACACACACACACACACACACACACACAACTGGAACGTTTCTTTGTTGCTTTCTGCCAGATGTTCGTAGCTGAATCTCTCTGCTTTCTCTGTCCTAACCTCTTACAGCCTTAAGCTGGGCATCTGTGTTGGTTTACATGGGGGGGGCATTTGAAATTGAATAAAAGCATATTTGATATTTGATATTTGAGTTAGCTCAATAAATGTAATGTGACATAATTGCTGCACTATATGCTCAGTGGTTAAGAGCTCCACTTGCCAATTAGCAGGAAGCATGAGTGGTTGTGTTTTGAGATTTGTGGCCACAAGGCTGTAATGAAAGTAACAAACTTGATTGTACACCTGGGGCAAATACGTGTAAGGTGCTTTATGTGTTTCCCTGAATTGAAACTCATGGCGGTACTCCTTCCTCCAATTAGGTTTTATTAGGGTGTAAAACATGGCAGCGCATCAGCTAGAATAACCACATGTGCTAGCTGGCATGGGTATAATACTTATTCATTCATTGGCATGCCATCTCAGTGCATGGGCTAAACACAGATATGCTGTTGATGTCAGTCTACTTGCTTTGAAATGACTGCTGCTGTAACTCGTACGTATCCCGTGCTGTTATGTGGGTGTATATTTCTGCTGGTAGAGTGATATTATCTTTGTTTACATCAGTCTCTGGTTTCTCTGTCATTACCCTTAACTCGCTACAATGAGCCAATTGTTCTTGGAAACAGAATTGTCTTTTTTTCCACAGTGGCTGTTTTGCACAGCTATCTTGCTAACTAAGGGATCTCCCATCCACTTTCAATGGGGGAAACCTCAGTGTATCAAATAGCGCTTACATCAGGCTCCCTCCCTGCTAACTCACCACTCTGTGGAGGATGTTTGGAGTGCAGAGTCAGTTAGGGCAAAGGGGAAGATGAAGGGCTGGCATTGGCTAAATAACCACAGAACTACCAGAGTACGTCATGGCTTGAACTGCTGCTGAGCTGTTTTGGTGACTTACCGTAGCGTGTGGTGAATAGTCGACAAATCAGCTAAATGCACTGCAGAAGTACAAAATGTTTGCCAAATTTCCAAAACACAAATGAATTTATTATAGAAATAGTTATATTCTGAAGTGCACTGTTTGTTACGTTGACGATTAAAAGGCAAACTACAGTAAACAAGAATTAAAAGATGCATTGCAAATGGGCAATAAATCCCTTTTGGCCCTAATCTTTAACTCAAGTATAAGCTTGTGTTGTTTTAGTGACACATAGGGGAAATTGTCGCCCTATTCCAGAGTGGCCACAGAGAGAGACTATGAACCTTTACTGTATGTGTGACAGCTTAATGATGCTTTGCCTTTCCATGACCTCCCCCACCCTCAAGACACACACACACACACACACACACACACACACACACACACACACACACACACACACACACACACACACACACACACACATGCATACTCACTCTCTTGACCACTAGAGATGCCTACAAGTGGCTTTTTGTAGGCTTATGTATGCGTATTAACTGTTTTTCAGCCGGTGTGAGGTCACTTTCTCCCAGAAATAAAGGTCATTCATCAAAGTGGTTGAATCATTAAAGCTGACGAACAGTGAAAAGTGGTCAGCGGATATATTACGATTTTCATTTACAGTCGCACACTATTTGAGAGTCGGCTGTGAGAAAACTAACTGCACATCTAACGTCGGCCAAAGAGAAGGATACATGTTTGTGTGTTTCATGTAGGCACTGTTGTTTTCATCTCGAGTTTACACACTACAGCTTGAATCCAGCGCATATATATTTCATCAGAAGTACATACTTTGGCACTGCCTTTTTATTTTTCGTCTCTACATTAGATACTCATGCATCCAGTATGTGACATGAAAGGACATGCCACTTCTGTTTACCTGTCTGGTTTCCTGAGGTCACGTAGGGCACATTACCGTCTGCATGCCTTACTAATTCCAGCTGTGTCTGGACACAGTTCACCTGCAATGGTTGGAAATCTTCTTAAATATGTTATATCAAGGCCCTTAAGCCCTATGTGACAGAGAAGTTGTGTACTTTTCCGTACAAGACAGAGTGCAAGCAATAACATTTTTTCCGTGAAGATGCAATGCACTTGGGAGGAATATCTCTGGAATGTCAGGGGTGGTTGTTTTTTCCGTTTGCTCCCATCTTTTGTGATGGTAGGAATTACTCACCACCTTGACAGATAAGCATCGGATCGATCTGTGTGAGGAGCAGGAATGCAGTGAGCAGCACAAGCAGACAGAGCCCAGTGGTAGCACAGGACAGGACGATGCCAAGGGGCTTCACAATTTGACCTTTAGAGTTTGATGGCGTCTGTTCCCCTGACACTCGCATTCGGGGAAACATGTCCCAGCTACCGGCGTTTTTCCTGTCCATACAAAAAAAGATGTAATGATATACAGCAAAAGTTTTACAGCTTTGCAGGAAATTCCTTCAGATGTGATCGTATCAGTGTTTGTTTCTCTAAAGCATCCATTAGAAGATAAGGGAAAGGAACACTGATATGAAAAATGTTTTTGCACAGGGAGGGGGAGATTTCAATACTGAGATGCGTACCATAAAGGATGTGAAATAAAAAGATTCTGACAGAGATGCGGTTGCTCGAACATCTTAGGAAATGGGATCAAACACAAAGCCTTTGCTTGATGTTTACCGGCCCCACTTAGATACAGAGCAGCACTTTGTTGAGGATTGCTGGTGGCACTCAAACAAAAAGACACCTGGGTCACACCTTTTAGCCCTTTGAACCCTCCTATTACCTGCTCAGCTCCTGCCCTCCACCTGTCCTCACACTGGTGATTTGCACTGTCTTTGAAAACTCCTGGCACTCTGGTACCCCTTCACCATGTCTTGGTGCCCTTATCATTATACCCTATGATCTCGCCGTCCAGCCCATTGCACCTCGCAAATGTTGGCTTCAGCATGGATGCAGGAGTTTTGGTATCCACTTGGTCAATGGTGTTTGGATTGGAGCCTTTTCTGATTTGATTGTTGATAGTGTTGTAATTAACATCTCTAATCATAGTGATCGTACTGATATTCATAAATGGAATGTTTCCATTACTATTTGTACCGTGCTTTTCCACAACTGGGCAGGATGAGGCTTGTATTATTTTAATATAATATATCTGCAGGGGGTTGATAGGGTTGTTGATCAATACCAATGACTCAATGATTACTTAGCCAGGGGCTGAGATTTCTGGCTTTCCAAACTCACTTTCCAGCTTGTTCTCTGATTTGGCACAACATAGATTGACAAAAAAAAATCTAATAAAGTATTATTATTATTACAGCAGTTTTGCGTCATGATAGTTGTCTAATGTCGTCACTAGTCGTCACCGACATTTTCACTAGACATGTCTTACTTACAAGCCACCGTAAGCTGTGCCAGAGACCTGTCAATGTCCATGTTGTTGCAACTGCTTGGTCGCTGATAGACGTCAATAAAAGTGATATTTATTTAATGCTCCTTTAACATGTTTGTTCACGGGCTGCATTTCCATATCAATAATGTTTCTATGGCAATAAGGTTTTCTATGTTTTGATTTACAACTACAACAACAACATCCCGCAGCCAACTAATTGGAAGTGGAGTTGAGTATCTCCGTCCCCAGTAGTGAATGAGAGACTGAGTGTAGAAAAAGTTCCTTCTCAAAAAGCTCATGTGGTCACGGTGTCATTACGCCTCCTTCATGACCTGCATTATTTCATGAAATCACCCTGTGTTTTACACCATCCAACCATCCTGCAGGCAGCCGCTCTTTGGCTTATGCAGAATGTCGGTACAGTGTGCTGTTATTGCCTGTGGTTTGCTGGTGGCTCCTCCTTGCCATCGCACCAGTGATGGCAGCGAGCAGCAAGGGGAAGCAGCTTTGCCGTGCCTCTTGCGTGTAAGTGCTTAATGTTGTTGTTATTATTCTCCCTGAGGTCGATGTCTGTCCAACGGCCAGCTGCTTCCTACTCTGATGTGCTTACACGTGTTGATCTTTCCGCTTACCTCATGATGGAAAGGGACACAGGGTTGCTGTAAATCACTGTTCTGCTCAGCTGGGCGACACTCTCACATGCGGTCCCCGAGTCTCTCTATTTCTCACGCTGTTGCTCCCTCTTCTTCATTCTTGTTCTCTCAGTGATACGTTGACCTACTCTTTCCACAGGTTTGTCTCCATGGCCACCGATGACTACAGGCTAACTGACCGATAGTAGTCCAGAGACAGGGCTCTTGTTCATACTTGGGAAGAGTTGTTCTTTTTTCTAGGCATTTTTCAGAGTAACAGAGAGGATTATGGTCGGTCAGAGTGACGTGGGTATGTGGCTGGAATGCTGGAAGGTCTTTCAAGACTCTGCTTGACCTTTAGACGTGTGTGGAACTAACTCACAAATCAATTAGTAAGTGTCAACATGATTAAAGCTGCCTCACTGTGAGCGATGACAGTGATGAGATGGGAATCATGGGAGTGGTGAGAATATCAGGGCACTAGTTAGAAACATGGAAATATTTCATATGCATAAGATGGATCACTTTAATATACCAAAAAATAAGGTTTGACTGTGTCTAATACTTTGTGTTTGGACTTGTTTTGAAAGAGAAACACTACCACTCCCATTTGTCCCGAGGTCGTGTTCGAGACACTAATAGCTCTTTCACTGCATTTCAGAGAGAATTATACACAAATGAAACAACATACAGTGTTAGCCAGGAGGGGTGTTTTAAGGTGTTTGAGGTTAAGCAAAGCCAAACACTCGGGGGCTGGTGTGTGACATGCTGATAGATTTGACGTTGTGAAATTTTATGGGTTATTAACATCACACATCTTGCCCCCTGCTCTCCCAAAGATTGAATTATCCAATAATCAGAGGGAAACAGAGATGCTGTCCAACAGCAGGATGACTCCAACTGTTTTTTGGAACAGCTCCTGCTTTCCATTGCAGCGGTTCAGTGAAAACAAGACTAAATGCTCTCAAGTGATAATTACAACAAGCCCTATCATGTCAGTATAAATCTGGAGCAAATAACACATTGTTCTGAATTCTGTCCAAACAATTTTTACTCTCTGTTTTAGACAGATATACTTTTTTGCACACGCAGATGCATGCACACGCGCGGGCACGCACACACACACACACACACACACACACACACACACACACACACACACACACACCAAACAAGCACCTCTTCACAACTTTTACTGTAATATATTGTAAGGTTATCAAAAGGCAATGTAGTGATAAAACAAACGGGACCTCAGATACGCATCTAACCACCCATCCATACATACATACACACACACACACACACACACAGTACACATGCTTTGAGCTGCGGCCAACCCCATTACTCTCCCAAGTCCCACACAATATTTAGAGTTAATCTCCCTGAAAAGCCACAAGTTTAACTCTGACATCACATATGCACACGCAGACGTAAATGTAGCTTCAAATGTCCAAAAGCCCCTTTTGATTAAAAAAAAAGCCTCGACCCTTTCTGCTCATTCTCCCCTTCCACATCCACAGCTCTTCTCCTGAACAGCCTCACCTTTCCCATAATGCTACACAGTCCCCACTGTCATTAGGAAGCTGCTATTGAATCTATAAGAAGTTGTCTTAAATCAGTGTTGATGAAAAAAAATCTGACCTCAGAAAAAAACAGTCGCTTCTCCCCTCACTCAGTCAACACGTCATCACTCTTTCAGTTGCTTGCTGCAATAAAACCTTCCTACAGTATGTACAATGTGTGGACTGTAATGGAGGTGGTCAGCTGTGGAGGGGACCGGGGAGCAGGCTAGTTTGGGATGGCCTGCTCTAGGATTTAGAAAGAACCGCCGATTTTTTATTGGCAGCTTTTTAAAGGTTTATTGACAAGGTGTGAATGAAGTATTGGATTGCATTCAGCACATACGCTTTTATTTAGAGCGCTTTAAGCTTTTGAGCTTTTGAGCTTTTTTTCTGCACGCTGAGCTTCTCGAAAGGCGTCGCTTTTCTTTCATATTTACATTTTTGGGACACTTACTTAACATGCAGTGTGATTTCAAGTCACGCCAGAGCCAGGTATCTCCTCTGCAACTTGTAGCTGTAATTATCTGAGCGTCAATCACAACGTAGTAACTATGCTCCGCCTTTTTGTTTTTGTGTGTGTTTGTGTGTGTGCGTGCGCGTGTGTGTGGTATTGAGGATAACTGTCTGACATACTGTATACTGATGCCCACTGGCTGTCAGTATATGATGGGTTGTGTCAGACCACCCAAGAGGACTGCTGGTGGGCCCATACGGGTGGGTGTGTTTG
>CABFOS010058086.1:5084-16564 GCA_900660315.1 Diretmoides pauciradiatus | reverse complement strand
GGGGTGCCATGAGATGATGCCAACCCGTTTGGAGTGGCCCTGCAGTACCAACAATGGCTCAGACAGGGAGGTGACCAGGCCGTTGTCAGGGATCTGCCACACCTATTAAGACCATGACATGCAAAGGTCAGAAATAAACGGGAACCCTGCTGGAGAAACTCATTTTTTCCAATTTTAGCCTTGATCTTTGAGATCTTTGAGAGAACAGTAATGAAGCAGAGCCTTAAAATCACTCGTGACACAGGTCACATTCTGCATAGGGAATTTGAAGTACTGCCATCAGGCAGACGGTACAGGGTACCAAACTGTAGACTTAACAGGTTCAAGTTCTCTTTTGTTCCACTAGCAATCAAAGCTCTCAATGACAGGTAGCTTATTGTGGAGAATGTACTGCAAGAAGGGGGAGAACACGGTACTGGATGGTGTGGGACGCCGCTAAGCATAGCAATGATGTCATGCATTCTCTCACTGTGCACTGTTTTTTTTTCTTTTTCTGTATGTTTTTTACGTTGTATGTAAGTGATGATTGTATAACGCCGTGTCTTGATGCCCAAGACCAATTTCTCCTTGGAGACAATAAATGAATTGAATTGATGTTTGAATGTTTTAGGCTTTAAAAACTCAATAATTATCAAAAAATGTCAACCATAATACATCAATACTATTTTATTGGATATAACTCTCAATAAATGGGAGTTCCCAAAGAGAACCTGAGGGGGGCAGTAGAGACCTACAAGTCAATGGCAATCCATATGATTTGGTGACAAATTTAGCAATATAAGTGTTGTCATCATAACAACAACTACATGCATGAAAATAGGGAGGTCTGTGGAGTTACCACCCTACACAACAGACCTTTCTTTCCCTGTAGTAGTCCAATATTGACACATGCCGTAGTTAATAAGGAAGTTAATAATCTAAACACTCCTAAGAGCCTATTTAGGACTGTGAAAATCCACTGTGAAGAGAGGAACTACTGATGGTTCAACTTCTGCAAACATGAATGGAAAATGGTGTAGATTCAGAGTCTGTTGTTTTTGATCCTCTGATTGGGAGTAACAAGGAAGTCAACATTTTCAGGTGGGGAAGTGGCGGCAGCATACCTAAGCAGGGAGCACACACTGATCCCCAAATAAGGACATATGGAGAAAAGTACAGCAGCCTCAAACAAGTAAGTGACCTCAGCCCAATAAAAACAGCTAAATCATTCCCCAGCTCTGATTCCTATGACACATATTTGAGCCTAATCTAATCCAGAGGGTGAGGTCTGCACCCATCCCGGGGCTACAAAAGTCTGGTCTTTTGCAATCAAAACATGTAGTCTCCTGTCCCTTGGTAACTAAGGTGTGTGTTTATTACTGTTTTGCAAAGATCATTAAGAGAGCTCAGTACATGTGTGAAGGGTGAGGGTAACCTTACCATCACTGTACAGTCCTCAGAACCGCTGGCGATGATATGGTCATTGTGGGGGCACCAGTCAATGTCTAACACAGGGCCTGTGTGACCACACACTGTTGGGTAGGATTTGTCAATGCGTCCTGTCTGTAAAGACAAACACAAAGTTATTACGGTAGATTAGTCTTAGCCTGTTCCTGTTTGACAACACAGTCCGTGCAGGAGGAGTGAACCCGTTTTGAAACAATTGCAGCTTAATCCCACCTGCAAAATCAAGGACACACACAAATGAACATCTTAGAAAGGGAGTTTCCATGAATTCAATCCTCAAGGGGGAAAAACACAATTACTTCCAATGGCAAAAACCACAAAAGCAGTAGGAAATGAGAAATGGGACAATGTGGAAGAATGTGACTGCACCATGGTCGCCATTACGAAACTGTTCTTTGACTTTTCAGTAGCTTAATCTGTGTGAAGTTTCAATGAATAAAAATTGTATTTACAGTATATTTACAGTATTAATGACAAGGACACTGATGGAACATAGTTTTAGCTTTTGAGAAGTGGGTTTTTTGATCAATCAATCAAATTTTATTTGTATAGCCCTTAATCACCATTACAGTCTCAAAGGGCTTCACAATGCCCAAAGTTTGACACAACATCACATCACATCGTTGTCTTGGATATAACTGTACAACAAACTTTTTTAAATGAGGTCTGTTGTGTGGGGTCAGTGACTTAGTAGCGTAGAGGCCTTTAGATAGTTCTCCAGCCATGAGAGGAGAGCCCAATCCCACAAAACCCCCAGAGCACTTCCAGAAGCCTAGCCTACATTGAGAAATCACATTTTGGTGAGTCTTATTACATGGACCTTTAATGCATTATGACCAAAGAGGAGTACAATCATAATCACACCAAGGCTAAAACCAGAGATTCATCACCCTTGCTTTGTCACTTCTTCATTCATTCAAAAAAAAGTCTTGGGTTTTATTGCTATACAGAAGCACACTGACATTAGATTTAGCCCCTATTGGACCACCCACATTTATTAAGGAATGTTATTAGTGGTGCGTCATTATACAGTAGATGCATGCCAACAGATGCTTAGTTTTCAACAGCGTCTCCTTACTTAAAAATGATAACCCTTAATCAATCACTAAACTGAGCCCTTTATATAACACACTTACACAATTCCTGGACCAGAGGACCACAAATAAATGTCTGACCGACACACACACACACACAAACGGCCTTCCAATTTTATCTCCCGACTTCCTCTCTGCTGCTTGAATCAGTCTGCAGTCTGGATTTGACCTCTAACCCTAAAAGCCAGGAGAAGGAGGTGCTCTCTCTACACGCCATGGTGTCTGAGCAAAGCAGTGCTCTAGTGGATGGAGAGAATGAGACACACCCTATTCTCTACTGTTCATTCCAAGTACCACCGCAAGGCTGGAGATGATGATGATGATGTCACCTACTGTGGAAGAATCCTGCTGCTGCAGCCCTATTTGAAGCAGAATGGCTTCCCTCATAATAAAAAATAAAATATTACAAAAAACTAAATCCAAGAGCTGTAAATTCAGTCATAATTGGTAGAGCAAGAGTAGGTCAGTCAGTCCCTGCTACCAAAAAGAAGTGGTATTGGTAAGACTCAAGTGACTGAAAACGTGTTTTATAGCCAAACAATTGCTTGCGACAGTTTCAAAAACGAGGAACCATCAGTGAGGTAAATATAGGAGATAATGAGGGAAATAGTGGCCTCTTGAACTCAGCATAATTGGTTGGCTACTAAACATTTAGATTATGTTGCATGAACTGATGGTTATTTTGTGCACTTTTTGACTAACTTGACAAACGTCATTGGAGTTTCAGCTGACATGGGTGTGAGTAGAGGGGTGGACTGTTCCTTTAAGTAAATATGACTGAAGGAGACAAGTTAGGAGTGAGAAGCAAATAAAAAACAAAAAATCCACTCCAGGATATGAGTCACTATGTTGTCCAGGATTTCCAGCTTTCAGAATCACTTCCCTGCCTCTGCTACAGTAAACACAGCCTGGCAGAGGGCACTTCAAGCCTGCTGCCACACTACGATTCAACCCCACAGCACTGTGGTTGATTTCACCAAGCAACATGACTCACGTCTTAAAGGGAGTCAGTCCATGTACAGTGAGACCAAACAGATGTTTTAGCTACTAGGTCAGTATAGTCCTACAATGGCCGGATATCCATACAGGTCACAGTAACAGTCAATACTACAAAAATAAATGACACAGTAGGCCCGTGCCTCATGTAATCACCTGACTAACACAGAGGTGGGCCATGACACATACTCTAAGTCCAAGTTCAGTGATCAAAGTCCAGTGTATGTGAGAGGGCGTGCTTCTAGAAAAAAACAAAAAACTTCCAGTTCAAAGATGTAGATTTCAGTGCATATTGATTTACAGAGAGATATTTGAGAGGTGAGCTTAGTTTCAAGCAAGCAGACCCTTACTTCTGGCGACTATTTCCCAAAGCTGCTAGGAGAAGGATGTAAAGCAGGAAGTTCACAGACAAGGTGTAGACAGGATAGGAAGAGCACAAACAAGCCTGACAAAGAATAATTGATTGTGGAGATTAAATGAGCTGATTACTCCGGCATTTTACTTAATCTTCATTATCATTATTACTGCTACTTCTAAGCAACTCTATTTTTACAACACAAACATATCCAAAGGGCCACAGATCAAGTTCATCAAGTTCTCTTTCGAGTATAAAATGCCTAGCTGATGCCAAGTACACATACTTTAGGACCAGACAGTATCTGCGTGCCACTGCAGTACAAAACACAGAAGGGGAAGTTGTTGGTGTTGAGCCTGCCCAAAGTTTCCCAAAACACACTGCGGTTTTCCCTGAAACAATGTTGTATGTTCAGTTGGCTTGCTACGGCGTTTTAAAACTTACGTGAACAATAGTGCTGGAGGTTAGCAATAGATCTCATGTTTTATGCATGGGAGCAAAAATGTGAGTAGACTATGACCTGGGTGTGTTAGTACATTATCTATGTTGCCTGCATGCATCTGAATGTGTGTGTACAGTTGAACCTCATTTATCTGAGCCTCTGAATTCTGAACGAACTGGTCTACACAACAGGCAAGTGCCATTGATATATTGTCTTTAATAAGTTTATTGCTGGAATTTTCTTGCACATACTGCACATTCAACTATATGCATTTAAACTCAAAATAATTCCATGCAGAACATTTCAGAATAACATGTATATTTTATGTACAAGTAAGCTTTACTCCCTGAAGGGTTTGAATAGATGATGTTCTTCTGTGTGCGTTTTGAATCTAAAACAAACATTGCTACAAAACATCCCAAGTAACAAAGACCTGCTTTCCGTCTGTCTGGTATTTCCCGCTGACAAATGCTGTCCTCCTCACAGAAGCCTGGTTGATAGAGCCTGCGGAGATTAAGACCATGTGCTCTATGGGACTCAATCAGTGGAGGCCTCAGGACTCTGCCAGACTTTCACACCTCTCACATGTTAGGTCAACCGCAGACACACTGAAAAACTATTGAAACATTGTTCATTAGTCTCAATATTCAGAAATTTCACATCAACGCGTTTTAATCGGCCATAAAGAAACAATAACAGGAGTCTAAATTTTAATGATAAACAACACCATGCATGGTTGGCCTGTGCCAATAAAGCATGGAGCCCAGCAAAATGAAGGTGAAGTCCTGTAGCCTGACCTCCTGGTCAACCCAGGCCAGAGTACAGCCGAGCGGAGCCGAGGAGCCCAGCCTGCTTGCCACAGTTGAGGGGGCTGCCGGCCAGTTCACAGAGCCAGGCGTTCTTCACATTCCACACCTCGGCCCCAGGCAGCTCTGGTATGGCTATGACTAATGAGAGCAAGGAGGCCGCTAGGGTGTCAAATGTAGCACCCTTTGAGGTGTTAATAGTGTTTATGTCCGATATACACGATTAGGAATTCCAGGGTCCGAGAGGGGAACACAAGTGGGTCTTGCCCCGAGCGTGCGTAAACACCATTTGATAGCATGATGCACAAGGTAGGAACGCAGTTTGTATGGAGTGAGGTCACTGTAATGGTTAGCACTGCCAATTAATAAACAAACTGAGAACACCATTAACGCCAAGCAGGCACTCACCACCGTAGCAGGAAAACAAAGTGCATATTTTAATGTACGATCTCATACATTTCTGAACCATGGCAGTCTATAGATAACTAAGGCTGCATGCAAGACAGATCATAACACTAAGTTCACTGCAGTGGATCAGCTCCTAATAGCAGTGCAGACAAGTTGGCCTGTGGCAACCTGTCTGTCCTCTCTCCTCCCTGCAGAACAGGCAGAGCCTCAGGGAAATTTGCAAAACCCCATAGAGCCCGACCGATACTGGATGTTTTTGGGGCTGATACCAATACCGAAATTAAGGAGTAAAAAAATCAAATAACAACATAGCGTGAAGTCAACACTCAAGACAGACTCAAACCACCACCGCGCCATCGTCTGCAGAGCTTTAGAATGACTGGGAAGCAGGGCTCGAGACTAACGGCGTCCAAAAATGTGTTTGGACGAACAGGGCTCTTCCCCGGGACGCCTGCGGGATGAAAGGGATTTTTGTATGTATTGTTGGCTACGAGAAAGTAACCATTTAGATTCCCAATGTGTGGTGAGTTGATCCAAATAACGCCTATTTGAGATGAGAGGTTCTGTGCGCCGTTGCCAGTGTAACCACGCTTTCAAGTGGTGTCGGGTTTATCGGATACACGAGCTTGCCACTTAGAAGTGCACATGAACACCCTACAAAGTCAGATAATCAAGACGATCGATAAATCGGTCAGGCTCTATGTCATTCACTAACCACAAGCTGGTCTGATTCAGCAGAGGTAGGTACTAGGTGAGCCCTTTCAATTTTTATATTAAGAATAAGATCAACTCTGGGTATGATGTTGATGGTAATCAATCACAAGGGGATGAACAGACTCAAGGCTAGGTCACATTAGATGATGTTATCGCCGTATTGTAAGCCCGACTGGACCATTCCAACCGTTGAAGTAAGTCGAGGCTCTGAAGTACTTGGGCCAGATGGATGGCTCAGATTATCCTGTAGTATGAATAGATTCAAGGATGGAGACTTTGGCCTCTGGGCAGCTCCAGACCCGTCACAGTCTGACTTATTTTTTCAAACCTGTTGGATTTTGTGAGGCACAGTCACAGTGGGTTTGTGTAGTGTGAGTCCAGCATTTGCCAAGACTGAAATCTAAAAGTGATCTTGGCAACAACCAATGAGCGCTTATTTTGGCGGAGGGGCTGAAGAGACGGTTTACATGAGTAGAGATTCCCAACTTCACTTGCTTTCACTGTTAAGTTGTTATACCAACATATAATATTGGCGAAACATAATAGTCTAAATACTTTAGATGAAAAAAAGGAAAAAAGAGCAAGTCTATTCCTGCTGTTGTGCTCCTACATTTTACAGTATAAAATGCTATAACCCTTATTTTGTAATTGTATTTTGTGAACTGCTCTGGGTGACTGACAATATTTTCGAAAATGACAAATGTGTGCGACTCCTCGTCCTCCATGTGTGATGCCCCACCTTTGCTCCATCGGCTAGTTTGCACACCTTTCCGATGACATGGCTTGGCAAGCATTTACTCAAGTCCAATTGTTTGCTATTCTGTCCCCCGTCACGCAATATTTGAACAGTCTTGTAGTCCAACTTAAGCTTTAAAGTAAGCAACATCTATCAGGGTTTTACATCGTAGGTGAACAGTGAGTTACTTGACAGGATAGTCGTGACACCACGCTTTCACTCTAACAGACTAAACTAGCCAAGCAAGAAAAATCTGAACAGTGATCATATCCAAGGCAACCCGCCTAGAAGTGTGTTTAGCAGGAGTAGAGATAGTAGGAGTAGCATCATTTTGAGGTGTTGAGATCTAAGAAAATTAACAGCTCCAAGGGACGGGGACGGGGGTAAAAAATACACCACACAAGCAAGGAGTTAAACACACAGTCAAATACCTTACATGTCCATAACTACACTACAGACATGTATATCCTTAGAGAGGAATGTCTGAAGCCAAGCACACGGCCAGTTGCATAGCAACAAGTGAGGCTGTTCAAAATAGAGTGAATCATGCTGCGAGAGAAAGCACAACTGAGACACAAATGGAATGGATCAAGATGGACAACAGCATTGCCTCAAAGCAACAGAGGTCCTTCTTTTCATTAACACAAGAGACCTGCACACGTCCTTTCCTTACAGTTCAACATGTGATTCACACACATACCACTAAAGGGTCTTCCATGCATGCTTGCCCAGTACTCTTCAGAGTGCCATGGAAATTTCCACTTTTACAATTCTCTTCACCTATATGGCCTTAAGACAAACAGCTGAAGCAGTAGTAGCAGCAGACCCGACCCAAGGCTTCTGCCTGTGATTTAAAACCTCTGAATGATAGGGGAGGTGGCTAGAGGACTTGGTCTTCGTGACTGCAGAATTTAATAGGGTAATAGTGGGGTGAATGTGTGGTCACACTCCAAGCAACTGTAGCAACGAATCAGCAAGTCCATTAATTTTGTTTGAGAGCAGGAGCAGCTGGGACAAGTTAACAGATTTTGAAAATGTTTGACATCAGCCGCCTATTTGCCCACGAGGAGACGTTTGGGGTAGCTTAAATCTTGGGCATCCGCTGTTATTATTTGCCAGTACTTTAACATGGCTATATGTTTGCTAGTTGTTGACAACTGATGACAGGACAAAAGGCAATAGTGTTCCAAGAGCCATGGTGATTATGTACAAACACACACACACTTTTGAGGACGTTTTATGACTTCTTTATGATGAGTTGTATATTCCCTGTGATGGACTGGCAACCTGTCCCGGATTAATTAATTGATAGGTATTTTTAGTGAGAAACTTGGAACATGTCAAAGACATGTACTTAACCCGTATTCCATACTATACTACATATACTATATCTACTATATATGTATCTACTATATATGTACATAATTACTGCCATTACACACTATTGCTATATTAGTGTTATATTTATATACTGCATACATTTTTATATACTGTACATATTTACTACATATGTACATAACTACTATTTTATATTGCTCGTTTTATTGCTATATTATATTACTCCCTTGTACTTGTATAAAGGACGTAACAAAATAAACAACTTGAACATGATGCCACCTGTCAACAGAATGACTAGGGTACTGTATGGTGGAAGCCTATTAAAAAAGGCCACAACACAAAATCTTTTATTGTGTAGTGGCTGTAAAAATAACTATCCACCTGTCCGCATAAGTTCACATTTGCACCTCACACACACCATTTAATACACTTAATAAATGCATTACCACGGTTATTATTCAGCAATCCAACAATGATACTTATCACAGAAAAAAAATTAATTAAGTTTTAATGTGATACTTTAAGACTGAGACACAGTAAGTGACTATGTGACACACACTTGACACTAGAAGCAATTCTCTCATCCTGGCCGCTCTTCCTATTCTAGCCTATCCCAGAATTCACATGTGTACCGGCACTGCTAGCAGCAGCCAATGGCAGGGCAGGGAGGAAATGGTCTTGGAAGGCTGTCAGGCAGGGAGCAGTGAATGACCATATATGGTAAAATCTGCAGTCAGCAGGACTAAGCAGCAGCGGCAGCAGAGGCAACCAGGCAATATAGAGGTCTACGGATACAGATTGAGCAGAATATGGAGAAAGAGCCTCTTATATTAAGTATGCCCAGTCTATTTTTGTGTGTGGAGAGGGAGCATTGCTTAGTTAGTTGCTAACAAAGTGTATGTGAGAGAGGGAAATAGAAATGGTGTGTGATTTTGCACACACCCAGGGATTACTTCTACCAAAAGGTTGAGCAGTGGATGAATGGGGGATTGAGGGACTGAATCCAAATCAAACACACACTCCAATCTGATCGTCCTTTCTGTGTAGAGGCGGTGTTTGAAACACTAACATGGAACATGCCTTTTATATTAGGTAATACACTACTTGATGTTATGGCTGTAGTTTAGGCCATTTCAAAAATAAATGTACAAAAGAGAAAACCAGAGATGCCAACATTGTCCTAAATACTTGACAGTGACTAACAAAAGCCGACTGCATGGAAAATGAAGATGCAGAGGCTAGAGCAGGGCAGAGAATTTAACAATATCATGCTTGGCTGAATCAAAGGTTTTGTATTGAAATGTTTTTTATGTCATGGGGATATGAATCATAACTGTGGTGGCTTATTGAGACTTGTCTCCCTTCTGTGCTGGGCCATATTGAGAGAGAGGAATTAACTGGAACGTCTCGCTGCACACTTGCTAGCTGCTGAATTCACACTCCCACAGCTTCCTTCATATGGAAATCAGAGAATAAATTAGTGGGCATCCAGCTAAGAGAAGAGAAAGGGGGAGATTGAAAGCAGGCGGGAAAAGAATGACGTGTTTAGCTGGACATCTGACACCCTCTCTGCAAATCCCTATGTTCTGACAGGAGGAAGCAACAATCATCGCTGTGCTGAGTCATGCTGGCCAGCCGCACTAACCTCACCCTACAGTCACACAAAGAGCAAGCCTGGTCTTGTCCAGCTCCACTGGTTGACTACTCATACAGATAAGCCTCAGACCTTGGGTCAGGTCACAGACCCGACATCAACCTCTGCCCTCCCCAAGAGATGCTCTCCATTTCCAGCTGGATGAAAAAAAAAGTACGACAAATCGTTGATGTCGGGAAATGGAAGCAGACAAAGCAAAACGTCAACGTGAGAGCTTGGATAAATTCAACATACACCTTCCCCTATCCCCATCACATCACTAAAAGAAATACAGTGCACAATTACAGACAATCTGAGGCTTATTTGGAAAGGGAGAAGAAGCACTGCACCTCCACCTCCCCCTGCTCCGAGCCAGAGTGTAGTAATGACAAAGGGCTGGGCTGGGAGTAAGCGTAGGACAAAGGCCCTGAGCAGCTGGCTGCCCACACAGACTGGGAGCAGCACAGCATGGGCAGATGGGCTAGCCGGCCAGATGCACCCTCACATTAGAAATGTGAAGGGGGGGTTGGGGGATGAGTTTCCTTGCACCCTCCTACCCCCCCACCCACAAAAAAAAAGATCCAAATGATTTGAACCTCAACCCCAGAGTTTTAGACCCAGTGCAGAGCTGAGTCCCACAGAAACTAACTAAAACACCCACTTTCTACCATCACCATGCTGGTCCATGTAAAGCATGCTGAGTGATTGTAGAAGTGCCTTACACGTCATTAAATGCAATATCTAATTAAGCAGAAACTTTACCTTTTGATTGATGTCTTTAAATGACTGCAGGTGCAAAGACCAACTCTAACACTGATCCACCGCAGTGTTTTTCTAAAGCAGTCAAGAACAGACTCGTCCCACTGTCGTTCAACAGCTGAGGCTATATCCAGAAGGGGCTTTTTCTAAGAAAGATTACACTACACACTGGATTCATTTGAAGATAACATATTGATAAAAGCTAAAGAAACAAAGCAAAACATACACATGAATTAAAAAGCAATTAGAAAACCAATGACTAAGATCTGAAATTTGTTATTGCTGTGCTTAAAAAAGTTGCGTAAGTGAACATGCAGAAACAAGTAGTTAATCTGTGCTGTAATGCTGATGTGCAGCTCCACAGACAATGAATTGGATGGATAAGATGGAGAATGTACACTTTCTGTTTCTATTATAATATAAAGCTGTCCAAAGTCAGATACTATATAGGCCTATGACTTTATAAAATCAGTCTGCTCTTCCTGTTAATATAGGCGCTCTGCTCTGTATGCTGTAGACCAGTGGTTCTCAAAATTTTTCTGGCATGCCCCCCTACTGAAGCTGAAAAAAGTTCATGCCCCCAACCCCACAACTTTTATCAATAATTAACAATGATAGGGGAAGCAACTAATAAAAAAGGATCCAAGTTGAATTTTAGTGAAATAAAGGTCAGCATGATAGCATCAGCAAACTCTTTGTTTATTTTTCCTACATAAATCATATTCGTTCAACTTAGTTTCACTCTATAACCCC
>CABFOS010058011.1:4368-19927 GCA_900660315.1 Diretmoides pauciradiatus | reverse complement strand
TGTGTGTACATTGCCATGGAACATTTAGCATGGCAGTTGTGAACCCATACTGACCAGTTTGGAAACTATAGATGTCCAAGCTTACTGTGGTATAATTTACAACAACAATAACAAAAAAAAATTCATCTGGGGTTGGGCTAAATATTCCCTCTAAAATACTGATGGTCACAAGATTGCCTTCTTACATAAAATAAAAAAGGAGAGTAGTTAATTTGACACTGGGTTTTATTTATTCCTATGATATTAAGGGATTATAATGCAGCTGTTGTCAAGGTACCAATTTCAATCATTTTACTGAAATGTAACTTCCTGTCAGTGGTTGCAGGGGCAAATATTTCTCCTATGTTTTATAATTATTGTCCATGCATATTGATGGTTAAGGTTAAGTTTACTAAATTAGGGTTTGTTGATGAGACAGTATTTGAGCAAAAATATTTCTTTTTTCTGGAGTTTGGAGTTTAACTCATTTGCATACACTGCCACTAATATCTTAAAAGACTGTTAAGGCTTTTGTAGACCTATTCCATTTCAACATATAAGACATACAACATAAAAAGACAGATTCTTTTGTTGACTTTTCTTTAGCCTTTTACATTCACAGTTATGGCAGGCTTGAATATGCGACTAAACTCTCTCCTTCATAATTGCTGCTCCTCAACTTGCACCTGACTGTTATGGGATGTAAATTAAAAAAAAAAGGATTTGTCACTTTAACTATTGTTGTTATTGAGTAGCCTGGTTATAATTTGATATCTGTAAGGGGTTTAAGTTCGCTGTTGATTGGAACAGTAGTAAAGAGAGAGGAATTTCATTTGAACCCAAGTTGGAAATATGCCATCCTGCTTAGTAGAACCTCTGTAGAATCTCTTCATTACTATTGCAAAGCTATTTTAGCAGGTGAGAACTCACGACATTACTGATGTGTTAGTTCTCCCCTGGAGGCACAAATGGCATGCAACGTTTTGAAAGGAAATACAGTTGCAAAGCAAAACAAGTAGCTCCATTGATGTTACACTGTTTTATGATATACCACAAGTTGCAGATGGACTTTCTAGACAATAGTATACATTCCTGATTTTTCTAAAAACCTAGACACAGCATGTACAGAATAGATATGGAAGCTAGTCGGAGAAAGTTGTCATCCACACATCACATCACTTAAAGGCTCATTTCTGATATTTGAATTGTTTTTATTGCTTTTCATCCAAAATAGGACACACACACACATGCGACTGCAATCTGAGGGATTTGCTCATTTATGTGAGCAACACCCTTTGGCAGTTGTATTGTCGAAAGAATAACTAACCACATACAGCGGTCTGAGGAAGACCTCTAGGTTCAAAAAACAAAGTGCTACTTTGCACATTTTCTTAAAAATGCCTGTGCTCAATATTTAATCGTTTTCTTTAAATGAACTTCTATGATTTTCATTTATTCAATTTCAAAGGATTTTTTTTTTAATCTTGATAAGTGGACTGCATTATTTTCTTGCATATATGTTGCACTGCTTAAACCAATAAGTGCACTACTGTTACCAGAGATATTATAGTTTTAGAAAAGAAGAATCGTTTTTTTTAATCTAACATTTGGTTGTAGAGTTCACATGTATTAGAATAGCTTTGTTCCAATTTATTCAATAAGTAATTCAACATTTCTTGGCTTTTGTTATTGCTTGCAATTACATATATACTTGTGCTGTGTTAATGCAAGCATTTATTTTTATTTAAATCTGTACTGTTGAGTGTGCTCGTCTCTGTTTTAACCTTTTAATACATTATTTTATGGAGTCAGTCCCTTATAACAGTTTCTGGATTGCATATGTTAGAACAGATACAGACAGAACAGAATTTTCCTATAAAAGCATCCAAGCCAAACAACCACAACAATAATAATAATAATGATGATAATAATACATTTATATTGTGTGTGTAACATAAATGATATGTGTCCTAGAACACGTTTTTTGGGGATAGAGGTGTAGGTGATGGAATGCAGCTTATTTGATATCTGTCAGTTGTGTCCCTTCCTTAGTGTTTGTGTGTCTGTGGATGTCTGTGTGTGGTATATAGCCTAATCAAACTGTTGAAAAGTGAAATATCTGAACTGTAGGGCTTCCTTTGCAATATGCAGCGCAGGTACTATGAGAAGCAGCTCTTGTAACCTTTGTGGGCTAATAAAGCACCTGTAATATATGTTCTGAGATTTGACTAAAAGCGAGATCAAATACTATTTACTTACTTCCTTGTCCCCATTCGGAGAAGCTCTGTTTAGCATTTGATGGCTAAACTATCAGATTGCTGTTGGATTACAGATCTTTATGGAGTCAGTGGCAGAGATCTTACAGTAAACGCTCCATTCCTCACCATTGAAAATGACGAAACAGGGAAGTGATAAATACCATTTGACAACACGAAAAGACGAAGAGAAATCCTGTATCCCGGTTTCTCCTCAACAGAAAAAAAGTAGAAAGTCATACAAGAAAAATACCCATTTGATCACTGAAAACGCACGAGGTTATAGTCCTCAGTAAAAGTAGCATATTATTTGACATCTGATTGGTTATGTCTCCTATGGTGTACATATAAGCCTAAATTGTACGGTTCCTGTCTGTAGCTGTCGTTGCCAGGATGGCAATATTGCTGCATGCTAGTGCTATATTTGTCTCTACACAGCACGTGGAGGGTAATCTCTTTGCCTTAACAGACAATGCACTAAACAGAATTTGTAAGCAACTGCCGAGATCTCTTTCCAACAGTATTGCTACACATATGGCACACAGCTCATGATGTTGGTGTTTGTTGTCTGCTCAGTACAAAGGTTAACACTGCCAAACTAACATCATCACCTATTTGAAATCAAAGGCAGAGATATTAATTGAATTATTTCAGTGTAATGTATGTATTCAGCAATCTCGCATTCCTTCATGGCACTCAGCTGCATCTCGCACTTGACCTAAATTTGCATTTTTGTGTAATACATATATCAAATGCACTATTGACTGTAGCTAGATGAGTACTCCTTAAATCAGTTGTTGGTATCATTGGTCTAAATAGTCGGTTAAGTAGCGTGATGTTGGTTTTGAAATATTTGATTTCAGATTTACACTATCAAACGTTTCTCTATACTTTTTGGAATATCTAAAGTAGCCAAACTCAACATTATCTGGATGAGGGCTAATTGATCGTTCTATGGTCAGTTGACTTCATGTATTATAAGGTGTTTGATAGCAAACCAGTCTCGAAAGGGGAAGAACCTTCTCTCCAGTGTGTCACAACCTACTATAGCATACCCCCCCCCCAGGCTTTTCTCCCTCGCCCAACTGCAATAGCATCACACGTTTCTCACTGTCCATAGTTATATATTCCTTATAATGCTTCAGCTACTCATTGTTGTGGTGCTTAATTCTCTTTTCTCAATGTTGCAGAAGAAAAACTTGTTGGACATTTGCAACATTTTCCTGAAATAAGCCCCATTCTCAACTGTGCTTCTTCTAGTTGTTAGGTTTAAAAAAAAGAAGAAAAAAACAAGAAAAGAAAAAAAAAAGTCTCGGCTACACAAAGTGTACGCTACATATTTTCCAGAACAAAACGTAAAAAGTAGATAGCGTTGAGCCTGCAGCTATTTGTATTGTGTTTCAAATATATTACTGTTCATGTTTTGTTTATTTTAGTGTAGAGACACAGGGTCTTCATTGTTGTCCTTCTTGCAGTGTGTTTAATTCATCGTTATACTTCTTGATTTCAGGACTTACTCCTACTTTTGTTTTTTTCTGGTGATCATAGTGATGTTTATACGTAGCTTCATGTGAGTGGATAAAGGATAGACAGCTATTGAGTAAGATTTCTTAGTGTGCTATACGTGCATATATTCTTTGCAGATGAAAACATGGAAAACATCCTTGAAGATAGTAAGAGTGAAGGTCATGTTGAGTATGGAATAGGGTCATTTTTCTGTCTTCCTGTCGGTCTGTCTTTCTGTCTGTCTGACAGCTGTACCTAACTTCTGTCTCCATACATTTAAGTCAGGTGTTTATTTAAGCATGAACTAAGTCATAAAGTTAAGAATAACAATTACAGAAAACCGTTCAGATAATACTTACCTGCATTTCTTTTGTCCTACTACAGTACACATACGAATGAAATAGATAACTTCTAATAAATATACTATATATATAAGATTCACCATCTCCACACAGATAAAAATACATTTTCAGATAGTTTGATAAAGAAATAAATGCAGCTATAGTATACCTTGTGGGATATAGGGAATATGCCTATCAAGTGCCTATCAGTACATACAGCAACTATACAGAATATTCATAGTTTTTCTCTCCTACATTGCACATATACAGTATATACACAATGGTCTATTAAATATATACTATTTATAATACTACTGCTGAAACCTCTTGGTCATGAGTGCAGCCTAAGAAAGCCCTTTAAAATACCAATTTTCTATTCATGTAAAGGCTTTTTATTTTTTATTTTAAAATTTTTACAATATGGAGGATTCAAAGATAGAAAATAAATCACTAATGTTTTTGTTTTATTCAATAGAGCATAAAGCTTAAAGACACAATAAAATGTTTTAAAAAAATAATTAAAAAAACAGAAAAATTTAAATTTAACTTTAAATTTAAAAGAGAAATAGGAAAGTTTAAATGGCAATTGAAAAATGAAAAGTCAACTCTAAATGTTAAATGACCATTTCTTTGTTTCACATTGCTCTTTCTCATTGCCATTTGGCATTTTACAACTGCAACTGTTATTTTCAGTTTAAGCTTTTTTCCTTCTTTTTTGTTGCAAACATGGAGACTTGTTTGGGGAGAGTGCACTGGCACCTTATGACCACCAGAGGGAGCCACACTTCAACTGGAAGAGTCTGAGTCGGGGTTCACACACTGCACCCAAGGAAAATTCTACCCAGAATCAACTTGAAGCTTCTTTTTTTCTCCTGATTTCCTTTGTTGAATTTCTGCACATACATGTATAAGAGCAGTTTTCATGGTTGATTGGGTCTAAAGAGTCTGGAAACTCCAGATACAAACTTTAAGTTAAAAGTATATTTGGAATTCTGAAAAAAAAACACTTATCCAAAGCACCTATAACAGGCCAATGAATGCATTTGTTTTTAGTTTTGTTTTACAGTGTTAGTGCCACCTGCTACACAGGACCACTACCTACTAAACCATACACAATATTGGTGTTTGGTGTGTTGATGTGGCAGAAAAACCTCTCCACTGACCCTTAAATTAACAAAAATAATGGCTAGTTTGCATTAGGAGTTTGTGGTGCCCATTAATTGTTGGTTACAAAGAACACTATGTGTCCTTTAGCCTTAATGATAGGCTCTTCCAAGTGCATTCCCATGCCCAATTTCCCCACAATGATCATTAAAGTTCCCTCTTATCTTATCTTAAGATGGAGGACCATGCCTTCGTGTTTGCACACAGCTTGAAATTGCAAAGGGCAAGCAATGTGACAGTAGAAACTGGTCATTAAAATGAGACTGGCATGAGATTGTGAGTGCTCACTTGAATTTTTTGAGTGTTTGTTTTGCAATTCTTTAGTGTTTGCACAAACACTCAAAAAAAGTGTAAATACTGGAACAGTGAACTTACCTTTTTGGATTGGACACACACACACACACACAGTATTTGTAATTTGGACAAGTGGTTGGGTAAATTCATTTGCAACACATTGGACTAATAACCGTGCAGAAAGATGCAGTGCTCAGAGTCGGAGAGATGAAAGGTATTGGGATTGCTTATTATACATCCCCCATGGACTAATTACTGCAATTTTCTCCCAAACCTTATCCCTGGTTACTCTCTGTGCCAGATTTGAACATGTTACCACTCTGTTCTGGACTTACATGGCAGAGCTGAACAGTAAATAATAATTTTTAAAAAATTAGTTAAACCATTCCTGTAAAACCCATTATAAAGCATTTGTGTCATTCGTATGGAACACACATATCAAAGCATAGTGATTACCTTTATTTTGAATCTTTAAATCCTCCATAATACATCGTTTTCAACCGAGTAAATAGGAGAAAACAGCTATGAAGATCAACTGATGTTAAATACACATTTTGAAGGTTTAGTTTCGTAGACATTTTAATGTTGAAAATAAAGCATTAAATAGGCAATGTGATATAGATAGTCCCTGTCATCCAACTATCATACCATAACACACAGAAACACACAGGAAGTGTCTGGATTTTAAAGTAGGGCACAGCTAAGATAACCATAACAACATTTAGATTATATTATTCACTAGGACGCTTTCTCGTGATCATGGAAGTTTTATTAAGCTATATAGCACCTCAATACAAATTAAGCATGCAGCATTGCTTAGGGGAGTACTTTTGATTGATGGAGCACAAATTATATTTTAAAGTGTCCCTCAGATTTGAAACACATGGTACATTATCTTTATTTTATCATAACGACGATAGGAGACGTGGATGCGACTAAGTATGGAGCCTCTGTGTTCTGGGAGGTCGGGTGTACTAGTCTAGCGCTATGAAAAGTTATAAAGTGTGCAGCATAACTAAAATATGCATTCCTGTAAAGTCCAGAACATTCCAACACCTCGTCTGGCATTCACTTCCCACACTTAACTAACTTAATATCGAGGATGATTTCCAGCACTTAAACGTTTTACACACCTGTTGGACATTTGATAATGTAGTAGCAAACATTGCCCAGTATATTCAAGTTTAGTATTGACAAGATTACGGCTCAAATTTGTATTTCCCAAATAGATCCGATTGTTTTATCACATCTTGATGTTTATAACTCAGTACCACAAATATCTGTCATGACATCATAAGCTTAAAGGACAGCTTATGCTTTGTGTTGACTGTTCTAGGCAACATGCACTATATCATTCTGTTTTCTCTACTTAAATGTATGTTGTCTCTGTTTTTGGGGTGTAGAGATACAAAAAACTGTAAAAAAAGAAAAAAAAATGTTGATGCTCTTCTTTGTCACAATGTTGGTCACTGTCTCAACCAACAATCTGCCATAATGGACATGCATATTTTCATTGCAAAATTTAGTGTAGCTTTCCTAAAAGGGGTCGGTGGCGGTGATTCTGTGTGTGAGATGGGGCCATGTAAATCATTAGAAATCAAATGGAAATACTTGTATTCGATGTTTGTTTTCATAAACCAAAGAATGGTGAGATAATTTAGGCTTAAGTGTTTGAGTTTTATGGAGAAAATAACGTTTTTTTTAAGTGTGTGGTTACCACCGTATGATCTGGCGAGATTCCTACAGTTATTTTTGGTTTTGTTTGTTTGTTTGTTTGTTGTTTGTTTGTTTTTCTCATGGCAGGGTGCGTGTGAAAATGCATCTATGTTTTGTCACTTGATCACTATTGGTTGTTTGTAGTTTTGTGGTTGTGTTAATTTGCCTCTATCGTAGACCAAAATAGCTTTTTTTATAAGAAATGCAACAAAACATAAAAATGAATTTGACGCAGTAGCTGTGATGTAAACTATCGCATGTCAAAATATAAGATTGTAAATGTTGCATTGTTGACAAAACAATACTAAATATTCATTGGTTATGTTTTCTATACACACATTTAGCCAATCAGTGTAGTCCTTTTCAACTTCACAATCAATTATACTTAATAAGTCTTTGTTGGACACTAATTGTTTGTTATACCGGTTTTTATCAAATATCTTTAGGATCTGACTGATATTCTAAGGCTGTCCCTAAAATATTATTCTAACATTGTAGACGATCACCAATTTATACTTGAGATGGACCAAGATGTTAAGTTTGCACATATTTGTAGGTAGTTTATTAAGCCAAAAGAAAAAGAAGAAAAAAAGAATAAGGATACACAACTTTCAGTCTCAACAACTTCATTCAGATTTAGCTGATGCTCATCTTCGAGCACATTTTACAGTCCTGAAAAGCATTGGAACCGGACATCACTCGATTGATTATGGTCAAAAGTATGAATGAATAAATAAATTAAAACCAAACTGTAAGATGACTTTAGAAATCACGACGTGGTCCAAATGTGCGATAAGTCAGTATCATTGGAAATTATATGAAAATGATTACAAGACAATATATTTTTGTAGTATCAACACATCATCTGAAAGCAGAATGTAAACCCTTTGGCAAATCTATCCACCATATTTTGTTGATGTAAAGGGTAATTTTAGGTAAATCTGCTGTATATTTTTCATCCTGTATGTTCAAAATATGAAATTTGAATAATTTGGGCCATGTTTCACAATCCGGAGTAAAGATGGCGTATTGTTGAATATTGACATAAGATTTGTTGAATTACAAATCGGAAATTAAATGTTCTGGTTTCTATAGAAGCGAAGGTTTTGTCATCTGACGTTCGAGCTTTTTGCTGCCATATCTTCTTGTATGTAGATGCTTTTGTAAAAATGCACTTGAGTTGAACTATGAGATGTGCTTATGAATATGTGTATATTTTGTTAGGCGCATTGCCTACGTTAGCTTGCTATTTTATTATCTTCCTAAAAATACTTCTCCTATAAGATATGAACTCGGCAGAAGTGGAGCTGTTGTAGTAAAGGTAGTTAACATCACAACTAAGCAACCCTGAAATATATGCTGCAGTAATGTGTTTTCAGTTTGTCTTTGTTAATTTATGCTCCAAGTTGGTTTGTATTTTATTATTATTATTATTGTTATGAAACAAGCTTGTTTGAAATGTATTGACTGCTGTTTTGAAATAGGGGATAAGGTTTTTTAATGTGTGTGCAAGGAAGTTTTATAATATGACTTGTCAAACACTGGACTGGAGTGAGTTTTCCAACATTTCCAAGTTGAGAGAGAGTTGTATTTGACAGACATAACTGCACAGACGACGTCCCTTAGCACAGACACGACCTGAGAGACGAAGCACATCCTTCCAGCTCTACTCACATTCAAAAGAGGGTCATGTAGAAGTAAGAGATCGGAAACTTCAGCAGTGCTGTTTAATTGAACTGGGTGATGGGTTACATACAATAAGAAATATTTACTCGTTTTTTCCTTCCAAATCGTCGCATGGCATCGACTGAACTAATGACTTCAGTTATTTCAGCTACTTTCTAAAACAAGAGTAGAAGTTCCAAAAGGGATACCACTTGACAGCGATCCAGTAGTCAACAGCGCCTGGTATGTGATGCAGATCTTACCGTTCGAGTCTCATCACACCAAACCACCACTCCTCAAACCAGAAAAGAGATTTGCACTAGACTTATTTTGGTCTTCTTTCATCAAAAGCAATATAGTTCAGATCACACGTTTCTAAACCACAGTATCTGAGGGTCGTCTGCCCACAATGGGAATGCTGAGTAAATGGTGATATTTGAAAAGTTTGGATTTGAGCATTTTTATATAAAGGTACAGAATTGGAGTATCTTATACCTTAGAAAAGCCAGACGTTGTTGTTAATAACTGGTTTTACCCGGCAATACCCCCCAAGTATTCGTGTCCAGGTTAACATTGTTGTTTCCTCCTGTGATTGTTTTGGACAAATCAAACAGTTGTGGCAAATCTGAAGTTAGAGGCAGAAACGTGCAAGGGGAAGGAATCATTTCTCACCATCAAATGTCTTCATCTTAGACAAACTAGTTCAAGATAATGTGATACCAAAACATAAGCCCATGTTAAAATGTGCAGACGTCCACAACAATCGTGTCATATCGCTCCTTATTTGGTCACCTCGAGTGCTTTTTTCCCCATTGGGAGGACACAAAAAGATGCTTTAAAATGAAACAATAATGAAATAAGATTGATAATCCAAATGCACCTTTTCATAATATCAAATTTCATATCACAATTCATCCTTTTCAGTGAGGTCATTCATAACGGGAGTGAAATTGTTGACCGTGTGTCTTTATTTTGTCGATTGATAAGTGTAAATCTTCAATAATTCACGACAGCAAACTTCAGCGTTTCATCTGGACGTAGTAGCTTTCCTGTTTTCACCGCTTTGTGGCGTTGCTGAGAGATGTTGCGGTTTGTCTAAATATGTTGCGTGTTAGAGGAAGCATAAGTATGTGCCTTCTTGTAATCTCCTTGGTGAGCTTGTTATTATTGAGAAGCTGAAGCCAGCCAATTGTGTTTGCACTAAAACCAAATTGCTTTTGTGATGTAGACTATTTAAGCAAGCTTGTTGCGTCACTTTAACCGTACAGTATGCATGAGGGTGAACTTGGTAAGTCTAGGGCTAGAGCTCTCATCTGTTGACCTGTAAACCAGTGCAGCTTAGAGGATCTTGTGAATATATCTTGGCTTAGTTTTGCATTCAGTTTCCAATTCCATCTCCTTTACTCGTCAACTTTTGTCATTGGCAGTTTCCACAGTTAAAAGAAAAAGAAGAAAAAATAGCAAATAATACATACAGTCTTTTATTTTGCCACAGTTAGAGAGCTACACAACTGTAGTAGAGATATTCATTTCTCTGAATCCATGGGAATGCATGAGTATATGAGGTCGCCTCAAGACTATTGGTCAAATTAATTTAGGTTGTTTTTGAAAACGTGTATTTATTACTTATTTTGTTGACATCTAAGAGAAAGGCCGACACGCTTTGAGTCTTACAAATGCACCTTATTCATGTCAGTCCATGTGGAAAAGGCTGACGATGTAATATCTCTGATTTAGCACCTTACTACACCGCATGTTCTCACTTCATGCCAGTTTAGCTATTCTTCCATGCGTATGATTTCCAAAATAAATCTTATATTTTGTGAAATTGTTTAAAGGGATGTGCCAAAGTTTGGAGGCGATCTCCCAAGTGTTTATGCTTATCAATTTCTTTTCCTCCTCCTTCAGTTATAGCAATGGTATGTCAGAACTTTCCTATAACAGTGTGTGGAATCAAGTTATTTCAGCAGACAGTATCATTACTTGCCATTTTACAATAAGCCCTGTATTTCACATATATTTACCAGTGATGTGTATTTGTTATTATAAAGAAAATAGCCGTAAAGCTTCATTATGTTACATAATATTGTGACTTTTTTCGAAAAACTGTGAAGACTTATCTTGCATATACTTTATACAGAAGTATTAAGCCTTAATACAAAAAACTAAAAAAAGTGTGGAAGAATAAACTGATTGTTGCTAAGTAAGGATGATTTTTGTAAATGTTACCAGCACTTTTTTTGTAATTTTCACTCTCTGAGGTATTGTACAAGTTCAAGCTGTTTGTGAAGTTTGATTATGAAGGAATAAAAACTAGTACTTTCCTGTACTTCACAGAAAGTCATGTTGCTGTTGTCTGTTTCCATGAGACTGTTTTGTGTGATTTCTTATAAATAAACTGCCCTGACATATAAAAATAACATTTTTTTTTCTTTAAAGGTCAAAATGTATTGCAACATCAATAAAAAACATAATAATGAAAAATATTCTACAAACTGGCTTCCATGAAACAATATTGGAATGGCGGCACTATAAAATCATCCACTTACTGAAATATCTTTGGTAGCAACTTCCCACCTGAGGAAGATCGATAAAAACGATGACATGGAGCTTTATTCATTCAGGAAGGATTTACTGATTTACTTTTCAGCACTGCACTGCTTAATATTGATATTGATAGAGATGTGAGAGCTGCGCAGTGCAGCCAACTACTGTAGACGACACTAAGAAGAATATGAAAGATAGTAGAAGAATAGAAAAGAAGGAATATAGAAGAAGGAACTCTATGGGTTTTGGCACTGAACTCCTTCTGGACGTCTTATTGTGTCATATTCAATATATAATCAACACCTCAAGTCACATATTTTCCCAAAATGAGTTTGTTACTATATGTTACTTCAGCACCGCCCTGAATTCAGTCTCAACCTTTGGTACCAATGGCAAATTATAGATTCAGATTCAATGCACCATCTGAGAAGTGGACGGAGTAGTGGTCGTTTCAGACTATGACCAGGTGAATGTGTTCAAAAGATGAGGAACACAGCCACTAGAGACACAATTAGGACTTTCCTTTTCTATGATGGTACACATTCAAAATGATCTCAAATATTTTGAAATGGAATTCAGACATCGGACATATACTTCATCTACAACGTATAATTAAGTCATTTAAGTACTTTATTTCCATGAAGGATTATAAATGTATTCAGGGAGAATTTCATAGTGGCTGTCAGTTACGTTTACAGTCAGAGACGTTTTCATGCACTGCAGACTCAATTTTTGATATTTTGGAAATCCATGTGGATCACTTAATGAGGAAAGTCCGAATATGATGGTGTCATTTGAACATAAAATGTGGGAGTGTTGGGGGTTAATTAGTTGGATAGTATTTGATGCAAACAGAGTGAACTGACTCAGAATTGACTAAAGGTTTGAGTGAAGCAGTTTCTTCACATAGAGTAGACAGCGCCTCCATGAGGTCTGTTGGCGCCATATGAGAGGACTGGTGTGCAAAATGATGTTTTATGTTATTTTAAATGTATTTTCACACATGGGACGGCAGTACAGAATATGAAGAAAGACAAAATACAAAATTACAAATGCTTCAAATATAAAATGTATAGTTCAGAACCAAATCAAATTAAATCAAACTATATTTATATAGCACATTTTGTACCTTAAGATGCAATGCACTTTACATCAAGTAAAATGTGTACAGAAGTAAAGATAAAAGATTAAAACAAACGGACAAACACACAATAAGAGATTAAAAGAAGAGTGATTAAAATTTAAAATGTAAAAATAGAAATGCTTAAAAGCTTCAACTGAACTGACCTATTGGAGCGTTTCGGGCCACAGACACTAAAATCATCTTTACAAGTCTGTCTGTGTCTTCTTGTGCAGACCTGAGAACAGTGCATCACAATAGTTCAGCCCAACTTAACAGTAAATGCACAGTTACTCTGTATTAAAATGCAGTTTGCAGGTTTAGTTACATTTCTTGTATGAGAGTTAGATCAGAGTCATCTCTTGCCTGAGATGTGATAGTTGTGATAGTGTTGTGAGCTCAGTGTCTCTCTGTTGCACCAATTAATAAAACCTCTTATCCTATGTTGAGTTGGAGGACGTTTCGTGTCACCCATACATTAATGTCTGAGTTTTTCTGGTGTAACTATAAAGTTGTGTTCCATCCGAAATAACAATGAAAACCACTATCATACGTGTGGATGATGGTCTCTATGTGGTACTGCAGCATATAAAGACTGAAGAGTAGTGGACCGTTATGCTGTGCTGAAGACTTTCTCATTTCTTCAACCTAATAATGAGAATGTCATAATAGACAGTGTCAAATGCCACACGTATATTCACATCATCTGTGACTATATATTGGCTTAGTTTTTCATTCAGTTTTCAATTCCATCTCCTTACTCATCTTTTGCCATTGGGAATTTCCACAGTTAAAAATAAAATAAAGCAAAATAGCAAATAATACACAGTACCGTGAATACAATACAGCTTTATTTTCACATACCACAGTTAGAGAGCTACACAACTGTAGTAGAGATATTCATTTCTCTGAATCCATGGGAATGCATCATGAGTATATGAGGTCATCTCAAGACTATTGGTCAAACTAATTTAGGATGTTTTTAAAAACTTGCATTTATTTATTTACTTTATTTTTATAAATTTTTGCAAGTTTACAACATACAAGAAACAAGGGGGGGGGAATAAAAAATAAAATAAAAATAGAGGAAAAGAATAGAAGAGGAAAAGAGAGAGGGAAAAAATAAAAATAAAAATAAAATAAAAATAGAGAAAAAGAATGGAAGAGGAAAAGAGATAGGGAAAAAATAAATTTAAATTTAAAAAAATGCAAGAAAAATGCACAGAGTGTTCATCCAAGACAGAAATAAAAAACAAAAACATACAGGTCACATAGGTCACATATACATAATTAGCGAAAAACTTGCATTTATTACTGATTTTGTTGACATCTAAGAGAAAGGCCGACATGCTTTGAATCTTACAAATGCACTGTATTCATGTCAGTCCATGTGGAAAAAGACTGACGATGTAATATCTCTGATTTAGCACCTTAATACACAGAATGTTTTCACTTAACGCCACTTCAAATATTCTTCCATGCCTATGACTTACAAAATAAATCTCATATTGTGAAATTGTTTAAAGGGATGTGCCAAAGTTTGGAGGCGATCTCTCAACTGTTTATGTTTATACATTTCCTTTCCTCCTATTTTATTTTCCTATAACAAGAATAAGTTCTTAAAGTTACAATGTGTGGAATCAAGTTACTTCAAGTTATTTTCAATGTTTCAAACGCATCTTGCTCATTTATTTTCTCTACCCATTAACTCCATTTTAGGGTCAAACACACCGATCATCATGGGGGTAACAGAGACATTCACACCTATGGGAAATTTAGAGTCTCCTGGCCACTTGATTCATAGGTCTCTGGATTTTGGGAGGAAACCCTCAAACGTGCAAAGAACCCCGTGGATGGGAATCAAACCCAGACCCTTTTTGCTTCAGGTGCCACCAGTGCCATAACCACTGAGCCACTGTACCACCCACAACTTCCCCCACAATATTACTGCCAAACCCATCACCACATAGAGGGAATATACAGAGAATACACACACACACACCAGTAATATTGTGTCACTGAGCAAGATGTCACACTTTCTATGTTATTTGCACAAGAGGGCATTGAAGAAACACAATGGAAGGGTTAAATCTGTCCGTACTTTAGTTTTGGAGAAGTAGATGTGTTAAATTTATCGTTCTTTTTTCAACTGGTTGAGAATTTCCCCCCTCAACTACGTCACAGAGGGGTAACCACTCCCCTGTCCACGCTGGTTGGTGGACAGGGGAGTGGTGGGTGTGTTAGAGTGACTGTGAGTCTGAACAGGAGACAGGAGGTCTAGTCTCCAGGTCTGGTGTTGGACTGTGGAGTGGAGAGCAGAGATCAGCAGCGGCGACCGTCCTTGTCACCCACGGCTGCATTCTCCGGGAACAGAGACGAGCAGCAGTGACCGTCCCTGTTCCCATGGCTGCGGGAACAGGGGCAGTCGCCGCTGCTGTGTTACCTGTTAGATCTGTTGGACAAACACACCTGTAGGTCTGCTGCCCACCGGCTGCTAACAGCTGACTAGCTCTCCTCCTGCCGCTGAGGGTCTCCACGACCGTCCGTGTTCCCAGAGGATGCAGCCGTGGGAGACCTGAGCTGCCAGTCGGGGGTTTGGATCTGATAAGCTGCCTGAAGGCCTGGAGGTCTGGCCCAGCTTTGGTGCTCCATGGCCGACCTGCTGGGACAGGTGGTCAAAGGTCGGGTAACTTTATTGACTGGTATTGTAAATAAAGATTTGGAAATGTTCCCATGCACTGTACTGGTCCGTCTTTCCCCTCAGTCACAAACAGTTTGCTGGCAGGACAACAAATCCGTGTTGAAATCGGCAACAGGAGAGATAGTTAAAGGTGACCAGATTTCTGAAATGAAAACCGGGGACATTTCCTGTTCGGTGGTCAGTATATCATTAAAATATCCAATGTTATTATCTATGAAAAAAAGGAGAACAATTCCGGTTTCATGTATTGTTACCATGGTAACTATGGGGT
>CABFOS010057998.1:0-13083 GCA_900660315.1 Diretmoides pauciradiatus | reverse complement strand
GGAAGATCTCTCCTGCTTGAAGTGGACAGGCAGACAGACAGACAGACAGACAGACAGACAGGGTGTTAGTTTTGGAGACTCCAGCATCTGGAAACAGCGAAGATGCTCAGAAACATTAGAGGTGCAGGCTGTGGTGTAGTCGGGGATGACACGGTGTTGGTGTGTCTGAGAGAGGTGATGGGTTCTGACAGGATGGCCACTAATGAGAGTCTGCCACTGGGTCACACTGCAGCCTTTAACAAGTCTGGATGTGTTTTCCCCTTGGGAGAAGAGCCGGACAATTAGTTTAGAGTATCCTCCTGTCGGCCCAAAAGCAGCTTCCCTGACAGATATTGACAGCTGAGCAAGGTTCTGATGTGCATATACACCTTTTGCTTTTCTATGTAGTATGTGTATTTACCAGTTTGAATATGATTATAAGGAAGGAAATATTTAAAACTACTATTACTGTTAAGTAAGTATTCTAATATAAGTATTCTATATTCTACGTCAGTGTAAATGAGGAAAAAGTCATTTTATTTTCATTATTAAATAGTAATGCTCACAGGTTATGTTGTTATTCTCATTTTAGAGATGCTGTTACAAATTCCTATGCCCAACAGTGATTACCTGTGGAATTTTAGTGTCACTACTGTTAACCTTGTGCTGTTAATGAATCATCTGTTATTACATTACATTACATATATATTCACTAGAAACTTGTGTCTTGTTTCTAAGAGATTTGCCCAGCTTGACGGTGTCTGTGTGGTCAGAGTTGCCGACTGGGGCAGGATTGGGGTCCAGCGCTGCCTTCTCCGTGTGTCTCGCTGCAGGTTTACTCTCTGCAAGTGGAGCCATTCCTGCTCCTCTCAAAGAGTGGGATGACACTGCCAGGTAATCACATGACATCATGAGACACCGTGCATGCAGCTTGCATAGACCACCATTGTGCATGGACACAATAAGTAATGAATATGCTTTTAAAAAGATACTTCACTGATAAACAAATATGATTTAATATGCATATTATCTCACACACATCCCATAAAATCAAATGTAATCAGTCTTTCACAAATGTCTTTGGTTTGAGAGTTTTGGAGGATTAATGCGTTTGGATCACCCTAATATAATTCTCCACTTAGAATTTGTTAAGAATGTTATACTCTTGATAAACTGAATGGGATTTTACAGTGTGTTTGTTAAGGAGTTGGTGAGGTAGTAAAGCTGATAGGAATGGGCCTGTAGGCTGTTTAAAAGTCATGCTTCTCAACTTTGTATAATTGTAGGTGGTGCCAGGAGGACATGGAGCTGATCAACAGTTGGGCTTTCCAAGGGGAGATGATCATCCATGGTAATCCTTCAGGGGTGGACAACGCTGTAGGGACTTGGGGTAAGGCCTGAAATGATCTACCTTATGCTACAGTAGATATGATATTATACCTCCCTGCAGATCCACAGTGAACACTTCAAGACAAGCACTTCAGTATTGTAATACAGTATCAGTGTTGACTGACGATGATGTTGATTTTTCTTCATGTAGGTGGCATACTGAGATTCCTGTCTGGGAAGATAATACCATTGAACAGGTACTGTTAAATGCTCGATTGGAATATTTGTATTCTATTTCAATTAAAATGACAAACACAAAAAACACTGTATTTTTATTTGCCAAAACAAGAATACGATTATCGCATTAACAGAGCACCTGAATAATACTCCACTTACTGATTATTTCATCTGTCTGTTTTTTACTTGCAGGGTACCATTGTTAAGAATCCTCCTCACTAACACTAAAGTACCACGTAGCACTAAGGTACTTGTTGCCGGGGTGAAGGACAAAATTAACAAGGTACTAAATGGTTACTTCCTCCCCTGTGTGTTACTTCCCAACACTGTAATTAATGTAATCGGCAGTGCTTTTGCATGCAGATACTCTAGGGCCTGACGTTGAGTACCTTCATAAAACATTGAAATTAAACCCGTGAGCTGTTGCCTTGGTGACACCAGCAGGTGTGCAAATTTCTGCTGGAGAGATGATAGGGTGTGATGGTGGTGTGGTAGGGTTGTGATCAGGATAGAGCTAAGTCAAACCTATTTTTTTATGCCATATTTGCTTTGTGCATACATTTTCCTTGGAGTACGCACATTATGAAGCCATTACCAGTATCGCATCCCTGAGGCCGGTAGTTCCACACCCAGTCCTCAACTACCCCCATGTCCTGCAGGTTTTAGCTCCAGCTCTTGTGTTGTGCAGGTACTGTACACAGGAGAAATGTTGATTCCCTTTGTTTTCATCTTTTCCCATCTCTAGTTTCCCTCAATCATGAACCCTGTGCTCGACTCAGTGAATGCCATTTCCTGCACTTGTGAGAAAATCCTCTCAGAGATGACCAGTCAGCCCATCACAGGAGAGCACTACAATGTTCTCGAGGTACAAAATATGACTCGGTTCTGTGAAGCACCTGGCATTATAAGCAAATGTGTTTTACATTTTATTGAGACAACTTTGTGGTAAAATGTAATAGTAATCATTTTGCTATGATCTAAGAGGTGTTTAAGCCAGGAACGCTTGCACTCGACCACTCAACTGATTCCCCACCAAGGGCCATAGACAATGACTACAGCCTGTACCATGTCGTTTATAGGAGCTCATTGACATCAACCAGCACCATCTGAATGTGATGGGTGTGGGACACCCTTCCCTGGACACAATCTGCCGGATCACCCTGGCTAGAGGGCTTCACAGCAAGCTAACCGGCGCTGGAGGAGGGGGCTGTGCCATAACGCTTCTAAGACCTGGTATTGTAGGCCTTTACATTTCTAATTCCCTCCACTTTTAAACTCTTAAACTGGTAAATGATCCCACTGTGCATGGCATACCAATGCACATTTAGTTTTGATCAGAGGAGAAAGACCAAAATCAAAGGGTTGGGCCTTTTCCCCCCAAAGGAAAGTAGTTGATATGCTGTGTAGTCAATTATCTCTCAAATCAAGATGATACAAATGAGTCTCATGCTGATGAAGCTGTATTCAGTCAGTCAACTGTCACATCAACTGTCAGGCTCCTGCTGACAACAAATGTTACATTTCCCACAAATAGTCCCTCACTCTTCCTTTCTGAAAAAGCCATTTGAGTGGCAGGATATGATGAAAAGTCAGCACAGGTTCCCTTGGTGCAGGGGTTCTGTGCAGTTGGTTAGGAGACACTTTATCATCCCCTGTTTGACAAAACAAACAGGCAAATAACCTGTGAATTCAGTCTTTGTTTATGCCTGCAGCCCTCAGCACAGAATTTTATTAAGTTAAAAATCCCCTAAATAGATCCGCAAATGTTGTTGATTTGCTTTGTTAGCGAGTGTTTCCATTTTGGTGAATTGCAGCTATTTTCAAAAAGATCCTCCAGTGTCTGTTTCCTAAAAATGCTCAGAGTGGAGCAAGGAAGTAAGCACCAGTGAAGTTAACTTTTTTACCATCCTGTTAAAAGCAACTCTTGCATCTAAAGTCATGCATTTTCAGTGTGATTGGTGGTTACTGTAGCATTAGCATTGCTTTGAAGCTGCGTCTGCCCTGTCCAGATGAATTGCTAAGCCCTTTTCTGGATTTTTGATTATTTCCCTTGCTCCAACCAGCAGGGGACCACCAGGCGTTTAGCAGGAAAGCATTCATTGCAGACCCCTTATTGTTGTACATCCAGGGGACTGCTGACTTAAGAGATCAGGTTGTTTGTTTGGCTCCAGTTGTGGCACCCCTGGTGTGTGCCCTTCTGCTGTTAGCTGGAGGGACCTTCCTTGTTCACTTTTCACATTCTCATGCCTGACCCTGAAAGCACCACTACAGAGCATTCATAGTCATTTGAATTTCAATCTCTACATTCTATACCAGATGTCCTATTAGGCTGTCATAAGTAATCACAACATTTTTGCTGTATTGTTTAACTGAAGCCCAACTTGACGTGACTTGTTCATTTTCTAGAAACGGATTGCCTCGTTGCCCAGAGTACAATACGAGACTTGAAAGACTGTGGCTTTGACTGCTGGGAAACAAGTATTGGTGGCCCGGGTGTCCAGCAGCACTCTCCTCTCTCTGTTAAGGAGGAGGTTCTGGAGATGTTAAAAAATTACTGAGACCCACCGACGGCTGAACAAGAGGACGTATGGACTGTTTTATTGTTGTCGCCTCGAAACCGGACTGACTGAACACAACTGCTTCAATGTCCGAAATAGATCAACATTTCTCCCATACATGGAAGGTGAATAATGCTGTATTTTTATAATGTAACACTTAAAATCAAGACAAGACAGCCAAGATAGAGATAACATACAAAACAGTGCCAAAGTAAATTTCAACAGAATACAAAAAGACAAATAGCAAACATATAATATAGTAATTTACATAATATAATATAGTATATAATAGTAATAGTAATAATAACAATAGTGAATAATAATATAGTTTATGTAGTATAATAATATAGTAATTCAATAATAAACTATATTATAAATCATCTAATACGAAGTTTTGGCACTAACAACAAGAGATCCATGGTTCTAAGTTTACTGTAATATAAACTTCTCTTCATAATGTCTTTGAATAAAATGGTATTTAATGGTTATTTTAGGTTGATGTGTTTCTTGGACTGATTGCTTGTTCAACATTGGATCTAATCGTGTGTTTAGAGCTCAGTTGTCCAGTAGATGGCATCAGAATTGCACAAATCCTTTTTTTTTTAAACTGCCGATTGAATGAGAGAGGTTCTGATCAATTGATTAATGTATAAATTAAGTACTGGCAGAGTTTAATTTATCGATTCATCCAAATCTTTAAAGCAGTAGAGCCAGTCTGTTTTAATGGATTAGATGATGATCAGTCATTGGCTGTTAATTGCTTATTTCTGCCATCATAACATTATGCACTGGTGTTGGATAAAAACAAGATGGACATTTTGTGTGATTTAATTTCCAAAGGACAATAATTGGGAGAAAAAGTTTCATCAATTAAGCTGATTATTTGGCTGGGCAACCAAACCCAATGACTATTAATCAGATTAGATTGTTTTTCTAGTCTTGGACAGTCCTACAAAGAGGCCAAGAAAAGTGACTGTGCTTTTATTTCTGTGCATCCGGAACACGTGTCTGCAAATAACTGGAGACCAGGAAATGATAACTTTACAAATTCAATATGAATACTAGTCACACATACAATGAAAACATCTCTCATGAATCATCATTAACAAGACAGATGCAGGCTGCTTCTAACCAAGAGCGTACTGTATAATGCTGCAATGCTCTTTTCTTCTATTCTGTTTATTCAAATGTAAATTTGTGCTAAAATAAAAGATTATGTTCCATTCTAAGTTAAAAAAAAATCTCAGTGCTGTTTGGTAAAATGTTGCCAACTCTTTTCAGAATTATACCTTCATTTCTGTTCATTTCTATCAAAGCAGAGTAACGGGCTGTTCTGTTTTGCTAATAAAGAATGGGAAGAGGGGGGCAGGAGGAGTGTGTGGCCTCTCTGGAGCCTCTGGATTACTGCCACTATAATGTGGATCAACACCAACCAGCATCCTTCTGTGAGTCACACATTTGTGCTGACACATATGCACACACAAAGCTTTCCCAAATTCTGGTGTAGAGATCATCCTTCTAAGCATTACAAAACAGTCTGCAACTGCTGCAGATGCAAAATATGGACCTATTAGAATCTCCCTGATGTGGGAAAAGGTCATTTTGGGATTTATGAGTTTTGAGTATCCATTTCATTTTCTGTTTTTTTAAATGTCATCAAGATTGAGTAGTGCGAATCTGGCAGTGTATAAACAACATTCGTCACCCTCCCTCCTTTTCTGCCTGGCGCCCCCTCTGTCCTCCTGAATTGTGTCATCTTTATGTCAGGGCAGCCCCCTGTCAGTGGACCGCACAGTTGCCCCTAACCCCTGCTGGAATTTAATTACCACTGCGCTTTTCAATTGAAATGGCATTGACGAGGGGGGACAAGAGGGAGACAACAGCCAGTTTCATTCGAAGCCCCCTCTCTTTCTTTTCTCTCTTTCTCTCTCACTCCTTTTACCCCTGCAAGGCACAGATGGTATTTTTTTTATTTATCAATGTCAGCGCCAGCTTCTTTCTGCTCTGATGAATAGATTCTAAGGAGGCCCTGACATTATTTCAGATAACGGAGGGAGTGAGGAAAGGGGGTCAAGGATGGAGAAAGAATGTCAGAATTGGAGAGATGAAATGAAAACAGCATGCCTTAAAGATGTGTCCTAGTAGGGAGGGGAGAAGTACAAATCATTTCACTTTTAACATTCAAGGACTTTTGTCTGGATGGATCAGTCCGATGAATCAATCCAGGATGTACAGTATAATTAATTTTGTTCAAGCAGAGGACTAAAATGTTGAATGTAAATGTGCTGAGTGGTGGTGATCAGTGTGGCACACTCCCTCTGGTCTCTGTGGACTGGTGAAATGCTTGTCAAGAGCCATTAACAGTGAATGCAGAATTAGACCTGACAAAATATCACATTACCGCTGGACACTGGTTTTAATAACAGAGTTTCAGTGTATGACTTCCTCCAGCAAGTATTACAATATATTACATTTATGTTATTTACAGGACTCTGTATCTCAATATGTTGTGGGATATTATTAGGTAAAAATGTGTGTGTATGTTTTGCTCTGTATTGTGCATACATCATGTACAGTAATGTCTGGGGGAAGAGGTAGAGTGCCGACATAGTCAATGGGAAACGTGCTCGGCAGGGAAGATCTGTGTCACGGGGGGCTTTGACCATCCTGTCTATCCAGCTCCACCTCCATCCAGCCTTCATATACAGTACAGTAGACACTCTGACAGCAGCATCATCAACCCCTGGAGCCCCTGGCGTGCCTAGCCTGCAACCCCTCTCAGTCATGATGGGCTGTGTGACCCTCCTGGGGGGAGTTTGCCCTTTCGGTAAGTGGGGGGTGGCTGGCAGAGTGAGTAGCGGGGGTCCGCTGACCCCATTAAAACAGTGTGGTATTGAAGGTTCTGTGCCAGATCTCATCGTGCTTCGTTTTTAAGGTTAAACATGGTTGTTCTTTTAGTCCCAGCACTTGTAAGACTATCCTTCATATACATATTCAGTCGGAGCACAGGGTTTTTTTGTTGTGGGGTCTCCAGCATTCACCACGTACAGTATTGGTTGATTTACCAGACAAGGTTTTAGTCAAGAACTCGACTGAAAAATGTCTTTCAAGTGCAGTTTCCATTTGCAGGGACTCTTTTTATTTCATGTTTGTGGAACTGACCCATAGTGTATAGACCTTTTGGAACTGAATTATTGTAAACATAAAGCTTAGAAAAACATTACACACAGTATTACTCCAGTCCACATTGCATTTTCCATCATGGAATTGTATCATGTCATTGTATTGATCCTGTAATTGATTCTGTGAAGTAGAGGGCACCTGCAACGTAGTATGTCATCCCTTAGTGCCGGGAGCTCTCTTGTTTAATTGTAGGCTAAGGCCCTGGGTTCCTTGTTGCCTTTGAAAAGCCTCATTGATTTTTATACCACCCTTCATCTTGGCTCTGCTCCGTTTTAAGAGCAAATCCCTTGTGTCCAAGTTGCTCAGAATGTAAAAGTATGAAATCTGTCAGAGAGGCATCCAGGTGCAATCCAGACACGTTGACATTGAAGTTTGAAAAAAAATCAGACTTCTGTGCTTTTTAAAAATGAAAGGAGAGGAGAGGCTGAACGTTATTCCTCCTGCCTGTCTCTCAGATGGGAAAGCTCAAGGCCAGTGGGCAGTGGGTTGTATTGAAAATGCTCCATTCAGACGGTAGGTCTAACGTTCAGCCCCTTGCTGATGGAGCTGTACTTCAATAGGCCCAGTATTTGAGTGCTGATGTGAGGCTTAGCAGTGTTTGTGTTTTTGTTATGACCCAAGAGAGAAATGTTACATCAATTTAATTCAGTTGTTTTTTTGATGTTCTGTATGCAGTTATGGGTCGTCTCCTAGAAATACATTATACTTTCATAATTCATTGCATTTAATAATCTGAAGCTAGTAATCCAACTGAATGGTAATTGTTTTGGTCAGGCTTTAAACCGCAGTTTAGAAAGCTGGCATGGAAATACATGCAGTACATTTGGGTCTATACAGAACAAAAATATCCTAAATGAAATTTGATTTGCATTAATTTGAGAACCAGCTTATCTGACATTCATACTTTGAACTTGCTTTGAATTAGAAATAGGTTCTCATCCTTCCCCTGGGATAGCAGCCAATTCATTGGATTCAATGCTTCTCTGAGGCTTGGAGAGGAAGATGGTCTCAAAATGTTATCGCATGTCACCACGTGATTGATGGACCATTAAAATGTCAGCCAGTTGTACTTAAAACCACAGCTTTAAGGTTGATAAATCATGGCACAAATGGATACATAAAACTGTTAAAAACAAATATTCCCATCAAGGGCTATGTGCAGTCAGATAGCATTCTAATGGGTGTTCTGTCTATCTGCCTGTCTGTCTGTGTCTGTCTGTCTTTCCTCACCTTTTCTGTCCACCACTGTATCTCTAGACCACTGCACTCATGTAATTACAACAGGACAGGTAGGAGTGTTCATATTTCATCTGCTGCATTCACGATAACATCTAATAATCCAACAGCGTTGCAAAATTGGTATCTCGTTGCTCATGCATTATGAATGAGTCACTGATTGCTTTTTTGCATAGATTAGCAATCATTTCACAGAAATCTTTCATATAAAAATGTGCCAGGAGGGTTCTATCTCTCTTTTCTGAAGAGCTGAGGTGACACATCCCACCGCTTTTAAGATATGGCAGATCAGGTGATACCACTTCTCCCCCTTGCCCCTCTGCTCCTTCTCTTGCTCTTTGATTTATTTCTCCATGCATATCATCATAGGGGGGATACGTATAATTTTCAGCCCACTTTGCAACTGATTGCTCACTTAGTGAATACATTCAGCATCTGCAATGTTATTGTGTTTGGAGCCGAGTAAGTACCACTGAGATTCTCTGGCATCAAAGTAAACATTTGCCGACTGTAAAAGCACATAGAGAGAAGCAAATCTTCCACTTCAAAGCTCTGAGATTGTACACCCTGCACATGGATTTCAGTGACCTCTAGTTGTCCCTGGCTTGTAGCCACAGCTTGGCATAAAGCATAAGGGGCTTGTATGGTCTGCTGGTTAGGAAAATAGACTGGTGACCAGGTCACAGTGTAAACTCCCAGGTGAGGTTTACATACTGCTTTTGTTTCCTGTCAGGCAAAAAACCTGTTTGACAGTCACATTGATCTACATTAACCAGTGAAATGTCAAGTTTAATTTATTTCACAGAGAGCACTTCAAAAGTTTACCACCAAAGGCATTAACAGTTTGTGCACTCCGTGCAGTTCCACTTCATGATTTTTGTGCTTCTGTGTAAAAACTCTAAGAGACTCAAAGGGGTTTTCACCGAGTTCCTCTTTATGATTGAGAAAGCTCTTGTTTGATGCTCAGATACGTTTACTTATGGACTTCAGGTTATAGTTAATGATTACTAACATAGTGCTATCAATAGATAATGAATAAAAAGTCTAAACAGTGCGTGCGTGCGTCTGTACTGTATATACAGTATGTGTGTATGTGGTGTGCACATGTGTGGATGCCTGTGTTGCATCTCCCATTCTAACCTTTGGCCTTTGCCCCCTTCCCCAGATGGGCAGACTCTCAGCCAAGGCCCTGTGGAGGTTGGTGCCCTCTGCCTGACAGCCTGTCACTGTGGTATGGTGGTGATTTTTTCTGCAGGAGATGGTGTCTGATTGGGAGCAGTGTGTGAATAGCCCTGTCACACTCGATAAGCCAGCAAGACGACCTGTGACGGGGACATATGGCATGTTTGACAGGGAGAGAGGGTGCGAATCGCACTGAATGATAAAATGGTGTTTTTCCCCCTTTGGCAATGTCATGCTTTCAGGCAAGCGCGTGGACCATCGCTCACTCAAGCGGCTGACTCCGGCCTCCTTGTGACATCTCCTTCAAGGTCCTGGGTTTCTCTGCTTCGCGTGGCCTGGCCAATTCTAACACTGCAAGCTTATGCTGCACACAACTGCTCTGCTGGCTTGTCGATGTGGGGAACATAATTGGATATCAGTTTAGTTTAGTAATGCTGACTGGGAAATTTATCTTTAGAGCCTGTTTGTCAGAGCTCCTCGTAAAAGCTCTTTTTTGCAGCCCTTCACCTCGTCTCTTCTCAGCCTGTCACACGTCTCACACTTGATTAATACACACTACGGTCCCATCAGATGACTCTAATTGTTGGGTTCACCCTCCTCAGGACCCTGATTTATTTAAAGGGCCATGTACTGTATGCATGAGGAAGGAGAAAAGCAGAAAGTGAAAGGAAGATGGAGACTTGCATTTCAGTGAGTTGGGATATTATTGAGTTTAACTGCATGCTCCTCATCTTCACTGTCACTCGGGTCCTGACTTCTGGTGTTGCAGCCTCAACTCCTGTCCTGTCAAGTGTCACATAGTCTGTGTTTGTGGCCGTGACAGACAGCCCAGGTGTCACACTCAGGCTTCAGTGCACCGTCAGGCACCACTGCTGTGGTCCCCAGTGGCTCACGGTCAGAGAGACAGCACAGTCCAATAACCAATAACCCCCCCCCCTTCCATGCCTGGCTCCCTGGGGACTCTCCTGTGGAGTTTACTTTGTGTCCATTGTGCCAGAACTTAGAAACTCTGCCATTGCCCGCATGATTCTGCAGTCATTCTGAATAGTAATTATTATAATACTTGTCCTGCTGCTGCCACCACAACTATCACTACTACCTCTGCTGCTGTATTCTACAGGGAGAGAGCAACAACAGAGAAGGTACTGTCACCACAAATTCAATGAATGGTCCTGGTGATGGGTGTCAGAAGGTTGGCGTCAGATGACCTTGGAGTGCCGGTTGATTGTGGTGGTCGAGGACATCTCAGAGGGACGTTCATGTTGTTGAGAGCCTTGTAGGTAAAGGAGTGCTATTTGGCTGGAAGCATGCGGAAGTCTTGAAGGTCTCCATTGTAAGTAAGTGAGCATTTGAGCAGTTGTGAAATGTATTCCGAATTTTTTAGTGCTGTAATTAATATAGGCCGACAACATTCATGAAGTGAAAAAGTAACAGCTGCAACCAGAGTGTTGAGTCTAGATGAGTAAAAATGTATAGACCTGGGTTGCAACTATTTGTTTTCATAAATTCTTTGTATTCGTAGCTTTAAAATGGTATACAGTATAATAGGGATCAATTAATGCTTTTGTATGAATTGTTAATTATTTAATAAAAAAGATCAACATTTTGCTCATGCAATGTGGGTTTAAAGGAGCCTGGGTTCCATATTTAGACCTACAGTCTTTGAATGTCCATGTTGATATTTTTCTGTTTCTCTGGAGAATCTTCCTTGCCCCTCCAAGCTCTATGTGACAGCTGCTGTTCCACCGGACACAGCGACAAGCTGAGGAGAGATAGGCCAGGACCTTCCCTCATTGACCCAGCATCATTTTTTCTGTTCTGGATTCCATCAATAAGTCTTGAGTGGCAGGCCCGTCTCTCACGCAGGCCGTCGGTTGAATGCTAAAGTGGACTTAGCCTTGCAGCAAGTGATGACCTCAATGCTGCCGCGCCATTAGGGGACAAGGAAGGGGTCTTTATCATCCACTGCACATTAGTGTTGGGCCCTCTGTCTGCTCGTTGACTAAGCGGTTGTTGTCCAGAGATTTTAGTCAAGTAGCCATGGATTTTATTCATGTTGTATTCAATGTAGTTTCCTAGAAAATTGTATAGGTGCATCTCTGGCACAACGACAGTATTCATAAATATGCATTGGTCTTTGAGAAACGCTAGAAACACAAATGTGGCCATCGCGCCTGATTGCATTCATTTAGAGGAGGATAATATTGGGAGGAAAGCAGTTCAAAAGAATTGTCAAATAAAACAACTCTGATTAGTCAACTGAATACATTACTATTAGGAATCAAAGGATTTCTTCATCATACAAATCACTCATTTCAGGATGAAAGACAGAATACTGAAAATTTGTGATTATATGGAATTTTGATTGTGAGATTATGGACACAATCATCTTATCAAACATGCTAAAATGATGGTTGGTAAGGGTTGTTTTAACTGCAGTTTGAAAACTTGAACTCTATGATACTTGGAGGCAAAGTCATTAATTAAAAAGTAACTGAATGTTTACTGAATGCAATCAGATGACATTAAGAGATGAAGTAATGCACAAGATCATGTTACCGATGACTGTTTTAAGCAGGAAATGAGTCAACAGTAATGGAATACATTTGAAGTATCCTTCCCGGACTGTGCATGCACTACAGTATATCCATCCCAGAATCGGGTGACTACTTTTTACTACCTGGAATCCAGACAGTGTATTTTATGATCGTTTCCATTAGTTGTGTTGGGAGAAGAATGAATTCACAGCATCTTTAGTCATGAGGGCATCAGCACTGATGAGCATGGTCAAGGTCACACAGCACTTACTCTCCAAAGGAAGACCAGCACTTCTAATCACATAATACTGTATGTACTATGTATGATGTCTTATTCAAGTGGAGCTGACATTCAGCAAATGCAAATGGATTTCATGAACTGTGAGAATTCTGTTCTGTACGCTTGGTATGATGTATATACCTCTTATGTCAGGCATGCCAAATACAGGCTACTTGGACAGGTTTATAGGATGATTGAAAACATATTGACTATTTATTTCTATCATTGCTCTCTTGTCGTAGATGCTCAATCTGCCTGTTCTACTGGAAACTGAACACAGGGGATCACGTGAGAGCTGCAGCCCCTTTCTGTGCTGCCTTCCCCCCTCTGTAATTAAGAACAACATTTTGTGTTAGATTATAGGGGGGACCCATCGTGCCATTGTACCGGTCCGCCTGATTAATAAAAGGCAGCTAATTTCAGTGGTGGAAGGCAGTACTCCAAAATGGCTCCTAATTACACATTAGGAGTGTGAAAGGCTCCTGCCGCTCCGGCCCCAATCCTCCACCCCACCCCACCCCCACCGCAACCCCTCCCCAGCCGGGGTGCATGCGTGGGCCCA
>CABFOS010057980.1:1574-17064 GCA_900660315.1 Diretmoides pauciradiatus | reverse complement strand
CCCACCCCTGACTAAACCTCGACTATTTCTCTCCTAAACCAATAATCCGGCCTCCTCCCTGCTGGGTCTGCTCCTTCACTCTTTTCCCACGGATCATTCCACACATTCCACGTGTTGGTATTTGGAAACCCTACTTGTCATCTAAGACCTATCAGAGCAAGGCAAGTCTTCCTGCAAGAAGTGAATATTAATAAGACATAGGGGAGATAGGGGTTGGAGTGGGAGGGCTAGTAGCGGCGAGGGGCAGAGCAGCAGTGGTGCAATGAGAAAGACAGGGGCTGGTGGTGGAGGTGTGTGTGTGTAGGGGGGGGTAGACAGAGAAAGCAAGAGCGAGGGGCCCGCTGGTGTCAGGCGGGGCCGAGTCTCAGGATTCAAAGGGGGATTTTCGCATTATGATTCTGCAACACTGTGTTGCATACTTCAAAGACCTTATTACAACGGACCATTAGCATTCATGGTGCCATTCACATCGCTAGTCCAACACCTGCATGAGAATCAGGAGCAGGATTTGCGGCGGGGAGGGCTAACCAAGGATCACAACACCGAGGCAGATGACTTGGGAAAGAGGATGCTTTCAGAGAGAGAGAGAATCGTAGGACTTGAATTTGAATTAATACCATTATCTGAAGCTTCCCATTACGACAACGCCAGTGGAAGAGAAGGCCGCAAACTACTCAACCTTTAGTATGGCTCAGTTTACTTTCTCTCTTTCCTTCTCCCATTACAAGACTAGTATCCTAAAAAATACAGCAAAGCTACCGTACAGAACTCACTGATTCAATTCCACAGTTAACGCCCTGGTTTAACCTTTCCTGTGCATCATCTATTCTTCAGTGCAACGCTGTCTGCTACTCCTTTCACTTTAAGTTGTATACATGTCAATGGATTATCTCTGTTTTCCACCAGCCTCAGGATACAGTTGATTCACTTAAGCGTGCTCAAGCCGCCGATGAAGGGCTTTTGATGCAACTGCTCTCGCCTGCTACACCCCACAAGCTGTTTGCTGTGCTTCATTAGCTTTCGCTTGAGTCGACTTGCTAACACTTGATATTGTTGCAGGCTGTTTCATTCCACTCGTCTCCACGTGCTGCCCATGAGCAGAGCACGATTGAGAGAGAGTGAGCATCTGCTATTGCAATGGGACAAATGTTATGCTCTCTAAGGACCAAAGAAGCCAGCAGTTGATTGTGTGTATTGTGAAAAAGCAGCAGGTAATAATGGTTTGGTTTTTTTCTGATTCAGGTGCTTGCAGAAGCAAACACAGGGATATAAACGTAAGAAGCCGATCAATCAGCTTTTCAGAAAATAGGAGAACTCTTCAAAAGCTTTGGGAGAATAGGTCATTATTCTTTTAGCTGCAGTGGAAACCCTTTTTTATGTGTCCTATATATGTAAAATAATAAATAACTAAGAGCAATAATAAAAGCCAACAAGAGCAGACAGAGATAATAAATTCTAAAAGAAATGGAGAATTAACAAAGCAAAGACTAATCACCTTGAAAATTCAAAGCAAGCGGCAGCACATGAACCTCAGCAGGCACCAGAAACAGATATTCCACCTGGCACCAGACGCAAAGGCACATGTAGGATGCCGACAGTTGGATGGATCAATACGGCTGCTCCGAAATAAGAAGTAGTGGGCTTTTAATACAGATTGCACTCTTAAATGGATGTGAACGTCTGCTCAGATCCCTCCCAGTGTTAGTCAGCTCGGTTGGAATCAGAGCCAAGAGTTTCCCTCATTATCTCTCTCTCATGTTAAATCCCCACCACTATGGGGCCTCTCCAGTGCATACATTATATTTGGGAAATTATTTCTGTTTACCAACATTATGCTGAGTTTAATGAACACACTCAGCCTAATATCACAAGTAGGAGCGCTTGGTCATTGTCTGCTATACCCTATTTGAAACATCCACGAGGCATTTATATGGTATGAACATATCTGCTGCTTCTACATCATTCCACATCACTTATTAACCGTACTCAGTTCAGATTAGTGATGGTGGAGGGATCATCATATCCCTGTTATTCTCTGTGATCAGCCTCTCTGTGAACATATGAGTGTTCAGCTCAACAAGAGGAGACAAACAACGATCAAAGTAGAAAGGCAAGAAAGAAAAAACAACCTGCAAAGTTAACACAGGATGTATTGCAAATGTTTTTAATGAGTCTACTCTTAATTAGTGCCACAGGAAATCGATGGTTACCCCAAATGCTTGTCATTAACAAACGAGCAGACAGTCAACCCGTGGGACCTGTGCTGAATAACTTTTGCTGTCACGCGCCACAGTCGAGGACCAGCACGAAATGTGAAATTCTGTGTGTGTACGTGCGTGCAAGTGTGTATGTGTGTGCGCGCGTTTGTCCTTGTGTGTGTGTGTGTGTGTGTGTGTGTGTGTGTGTGTTATATGCACACTCACAAACCCTGTGTGCATGTCAGTGTGTTAAGCTATCTGTTGAGCAAAACACAGCATTTGCGCTCGTAATGGCTTGAGGTAAGAAGAGAATAGTTAATGCATTTGAGATGTGGGAAGGCTGGAAGATCTATAACACAATGGATTATACCCTGCCCTGTCTCATGGTCAGGAACCATGCCTTTTACATTGTTTCTTTTTCAATCTTTACATTTATTTGCAAACGTCTATGTGGTTCATCCCCTAAAGAAAGGATGGTTCACAGGCTGTGTCAACTCAGGCCTTATTCAACTCACCTGAAAATCTCAACTGAACTGACTTTGTTGCTTGTTAGAGGGCAAAAAGATCTCGAGACTTCAGAAATATTGCACTTTCTTTTTCCTGTCTTTTATCCAATTACCCTCCACAAGTTACATAAGCACGGGGCTGCATACTAATACAACCCATGATGTGTAGCAATCAAAGCATTTTTTATTTTAAGGCTTGAACAAAATCCTCTTAATTTTTATTTTGGGGATATTAAACCAGGAAACAAACTGTTTTACTTTATAGGAATGCTTTGAAGATGAAAGTTAACAGTACAGTAGATACTTTCATAGAAGGAAACAGCATCTGTCATTGTCAGTTATAGGCGGAGTACAGCCTCTGTCTCTTTCGGTTTTAAAAGGGGACAAGCCCCCTGACTTTGATGGCTTTCTGGGCAATATTGCTCAGCGAGCATGTATCCCCCTAAGCTGTGGTGGAACTGATCGAGGTTGACCAAATAATCTGCCAATTCCCTCCCAAGAAATGCAGAGACGACAAAAAAATGCCTAAGTCTCTCAAGCCCTCATCCCCAAGAGCTGGATCAGCAGTTGTGTCAAAAACTCCGTAAGAGCACAAGATTTGAACTTTAGAGGAAGAGACGCGAGGGCTTGTTCAACATGCATTTTCAATAATTTATGCTTCATCGATTAAAGAATCATGAACAAATGTCACAGTAGTGATATTGTTATGCAACCAGAAGTACATTATCACATGTTCCCTTGACACCTTATTAATTTCTCAGGTAATGAGAACATTTTTATGTCTTGTTTGTCAGACGTGTCAAGGGCTGGAAAGTCCCAGCGCTCTCTCATTCAGCTCACTTCATAAAGCGCCGGGCTTCTGGGTCCCATAAGTGCTGGAATAGATTGTGTCAGTGTTTTTTCAGGCAACGTAGTCAATATGGTTTATGAAGTTGAGGTCTCCCCAGGTCAAATGAGAGCAGGACATGAAAGCTGAGCGCTCGGCCTCGACTTCACAAACAAGCTGTCCCTACTTCAAACAGGTGGCAAAGCTGCCCCACATTTCTTCTCGTTTCACTTTCAATAGCCAACACCACTAATGGCCACCGGCTCTCTCCATCTCCCCTCTCCACCTGGCAACAAGAACTCGCTCACAGCCATGGCCAAAGGTTCTCTGAACCGTGACAGCACATGGCACAACATTAAGCTTCTAAACACAGCGTCCTGAACATCCACCTATAAATTATTGGGCCCATTTATTTTCTTATCTCCTTCTACTTTTCACAAAAAAAACTGCAGCAACTCAACTCCCTCGGATAAAAGCCTGATCCCTGTGCTGTGCTTGCGTGCTTATGCATGTGTATATGTGCATGTGTACGCGTGTGTATGTGCATGCAAATACAATTTATGTGTCGCTGGCTGCTCATTTACCAGAGGAGCACACAGGCACGCATGCCTCCATGCCTGCCTGCCACCCCAATCATCTCCACTCACCCCTACCAACCAACTTCACCACTTCAACCCTGTATGCTAGCCCCCCTCCACCCCCACTGTGCCGCCAATTTGACTGGAACAGCGAGTGCAGGCCGGGCAGCCTTCCAGGAGCCTTTCTAAAGCAGCTGAATATTCATCTTCATTAGGGGTATCACCACCCCCGCTCCGTCCAGGGCTGGGTCCTTTTAACAAGGAGCAAGTGATCCAAATGGAAGGGGGGTCAGGCTCTGAGAGGTTGGTGGGAGGTGAAGATGAGGGTTGTTGTTTTTTTAAAGGATGAGTGGGCAGTCTGCCCTTGTCAATCTGTTTTAAACATTTTCCTGGTCCTTTTTTTGACACAGTAGGACGAAGACCCAGGTGAAGAGACGTCTGGAGATGGCTGCCAATTTTCTTGGAACTGGTGCCATTAATCAGACACTCTCAGCCAGAGCTGAACATTTAAACATCAAAAGTTGACAATGTTAACTTAATATTTGCACAATATTTTATATGAAGGATAATTAAGATTCCACATTATGCAAGTTGTGTATCACATTCTATGTATTAAACATTCTATGGATTCAATGGAATAAAAGTAGATGACCATTATTCTTGGTTTGAACATAAACATGCATTTTATCACATATATATATATATGTGTGTATATATATTTATATATATATGTGTGTGTGTGTGTGTGTGTGTGTGTAAAAAGTATTTGTTTGAATTTTTATTTTTGCAACTCTCAGAGTCCATTAGCTTGAAGGGAGTTGTCACTTCAGATATGGATATTCATGCCAAAAGGGGGAAGCAGTGATATGAATATGTGATTTATGCAGTTTACAGTTGAATGGTGAATTCCAATGGTACTCCATTATGGTGCATCAATTACATAGAAAACACATTCAACACCTGCACTAGAACAAGGGAGACAGAGGACCCACTTTGTTTTCCCACAGATTTTGAAGAAATGAATGGCAGTGAATCCATCATAGATACATTCTGCCTAAAAGGTGTTTGTGAGCACCCATTATCACAAAATAGTTGATTGATTATTTCTGCTTTGATTCCAGCCCAACTCTAAATCATCATGTCTTATAGCATTCACAGTAAGTGAGAGAAGTTGAATTTTGTAAGCACTAAAAGACTTACTGTTACTGGCAAACAAAGGCAAAACGTTTGTATGTTAGATCTCAAGGTTTCTCATGGACCTGCATGTGAAGAGCTTCAGCGTCATACAACATTCGCCAACTCAGGGCTATTTATTAGTTATTGCAGTATGTGTAAAATATACTCCATCATAGTGAATGGAGAACTTCTGCAAAACACAATACTTCAGACCCAAGACATTTTCTGCCAATTACATCATTTATTTATGTCGTTGGAGCAGTCTGCAAGGGATTGCCATTCTTTTTGCTGCTATTCCGTGACGCCTGTCAGAATGTGCGTTGAGTATCTGCCTAAACCCTTCCAGCAGAGTGCTAAAATATACATTACAGCTTTGTTTATGATTTGTTTCACCTCGCTGGCAATTAGGCACATAGCCCCAATGTTTTATTGATACATCCGCCACTCTTGATTCCAGTCACTGTTGGTGGATGTGCAACAAAATAATTTAGACAAAAGATTTAGTCAAATTGCAGGAAATCATATTACTATGAGTTATACAATTCAATGCATTTCTCTTTATTCATGTGGGAGTAACCATCTGCAAATGCATAAATCATGAGGTAGGAATATAACCTAGGTTAGAACAATTGCAAGTAATCTGATAGCAGTTCTATACTGTCATACAACTTGAAGTCAGTGTTTACCTGAATGCCTTGCAGGCCTTTTGCACTATTTGGATATCCATGCCTTTCACAATTACTTGCCCAAATAGATCGACAATAGTTGTGTCCAGCTTTCTTCCAACTAAGACTTTGTCTCCTCAAAGGGAATTTTGTCCCCCTCGGTGAACAGTCTTTTCTATAAGAGCGTGATAGAAATTGTGTGTGACAACCGCCACTCAAACTGAGCAGGCCATAACGATAAGAGAGCCAAGAACAGGCTTAATACTATTTATAAATCTCTGAAATGGCAGGGTTTGCAGGAAAGTGTGAAGGAATGAGGGATTGAGGGTAGGGGGTGGTATGTGTTTTTTTTCACCCCAAAGCTTCTTATGACCTTAGTGTTCCTCTGGTCTAAACATAGCCCGACTCCAAATACAATGGAGCTTTCCAATCCAGTGCATTTGCTAAACAAGCATGCATTTTAATCGCTGTCACATTGCAGTGTCAGTATTTGGTAAAGTTTAATGGGAATAAAAGCATTTTCATAAAAGTATCTATTTCAAATTAACTTAATCAGTCATAGTTTTGATACCATGGGCAACATGTATACGTGAACATAAAAGTTTTCTGTATTTCTGCAAACTATGCTCCTTAATTTCCCAAATGAAATATTCCTAATCCCAAAAATAGTTTTATCATGCGCACCAAAATTTCAACTCTTGACTTTAAGGCTCCTTACTTTTCCAAGAGCACAGCAAGTGTTCAGTCCTACAACACCCGGCTCTAAGAAGTCCCACAGGATTAGCAAGATTATTGAATCACGGCTTTAGATAATACCATCAGTTACAGTTTACTTCTGAGAACAGATGCAAAAAGGGCCAATATGGCAATGTTGTGAATGTGCTAATGATAGCAGCAGAATTTTCCTACCAAGAAGCAGATGCGGTGAAGTTTGAACAGCTGTCAAATGTGATGAGCGTGACATAAGCGCCTGCAGTGGAAAACTGTGGGACTTGTCCTATGATATAGCGGCCTACACACCAGCAGAACATACCAGATGACGAATCACTCTATCTGCGAAACACCTGGCATTTCTCTTTGAGAGGCGATTTGGGGCACAAAATAATTATAAATTAATCAAATACAGTGTACTCAGGAGCAGTTGATTTCCCAGCGGCTGGGATAAGAATCAGCACCTCCAAGTCCGAGGCCATGGTTCTCAGCCGGAAAAGGGTGGAGTGCTCTCTCCGGGTCGGGGAGGAGATCCTGCCTCAGGTGGAGGAGTTCAAGTATCTCGGGATCTTGTTCATGAGTGAGGGTAGGATGGAGCGTGAGATCGACAAGCGGATCGGGGCGGTGTCGTGGTGAAGAGGGAGCTGAGCCAGAAGGCGAAGCTCTCGATTTACCGGTCGATCTACGTTCCAACCCTCACCTATGGTCATGAGCTTTGGGTAGTGACCGAAAGAACGAGATCACGAATACAAGCGGCCGAAATGAGTTTCCTTCGCAGGGTGGCCGGGCTCAGCCTTAGAGATAGGGTGAGGAGCTCAGACATCTGGGAGGGACTCGGAGTAGAACCGCTGCTCCTCCACGTCAAGAGGAGCCAGTTGAGGTGGTTTGGGCATCTGGTTAGGATGCTTCCCGGACGCCTCCCTGGGGAGGTGTTTCGGGCATGTCCAACCGGGAGGAGACCTCGGGGTCGACCCAGGACACGCTGGAGGGATTACATCTCTCGACTGGCCTGGGAACGCCTCGGGATTCCCCCGGAAGAGCTGGTGGAAGTGGCGGGGGAGAGGGCTTCCTGGGCTTCCCTGCTGAAGATGCTGCCCCTGCGACCCGGACCCGGATAAGCGGAGGATAATGAGACGAGACGAGTGTACTCAGGAGGCAAAAACAGCATAGAAAAACAAAGATTAAGCCAAGAACAAAATAATCAAACAACTGTAAGTAATTTCTATTATCACGGTTGCATCACTTGCTATGATAAAACATGCAATTGCGTGTCACCTATTTGCCCCTACAGAATTTAGATTATAGGTAGGGTTTATTGTTTATTGTTTATTGAATGGATCCCCATTGGCTGAAGCCTTGGCGGCTGCTAATCTTCCTGGAGTCCACAAAAAGACATTAGACAAATACATACAATCAAACATACATGAACATAAAACATAGTTAAAAAATGTACATTCAGATACTATGTAGTATCAGTACAAACCATATACAGTACATTACAATATATATACAATTTCCTTAGTCAATTTAGTCAAATCCTTTAGTAGGATTCACAGTACATTCAGAAGGCTGCAAACATAAGAATAAATTGGTTTTCAGTCATATGGTCTGCAGCATTAGGTGTGCTTTTAGTAGTTTTTTAAATGATAACTGATAGGAGTTCCAAACATTATCGAACGGTAGATAACTGTGTGTTTAAGGAAATTTGTTCTTGGTGTTGGAATCAAGTGTCCTGAGCTGGCATTCCTGGTGTAATGGTTATGTTTGTTACTTGTGTTTAATACTTGATTGAAGAAGTATTCAAGTGTATGAATAAATATAAATATTACATTTCTAAAAAAGCATAAGAAGACTATACTTCAACTGATAACCAGGACAGGCGAGTATGCATGTATGCTATATTTGTGTAGAACAATTAAGTGCTAATCTGGCAGCTCGATTTTGAACTAATTGTAGTTTGTTTATATGTTTCTTAGGGTAGGTAATGTTGTTTAGAAGCACTTTTTATTATATTTGTTGAATTTCTCTGTACATCCCGATCAATAAATCAAGTGCTCTGACAAAAAGAAAAAAATCTGGTGTCTCTAGCGTGTGTAGAACTATAATTACTCTAACTACCTCTCATACCTACCATGAAATGATTGGATGGACTACCTGCCCGTCTACCTACCTACCTAGTAGTACTGTGTTTACATTTGTTATTTTTCAAAATCTAGCTTGCTCTTGCTGGTTTCTCCAAACTTACCTACCCTACCTTTAAATCAACAAGAACTCCAGAATACCATACATGCTGCCATCTGCTTCATGAACAGCACCATGGCATATTCATTCAGCACTATTCAGTACTACTCAGTACTATTTCAATTCTCATGTCATCTTTCATTATCGTTCATTCATTACTTTATTCAACACTCATTTCTGGCATAACAGTAAAAAAAGAAAAGTTAATTTTTTCAAAATAAAAGGCTTCTCTCTACCATTTTTAAAGGACCACATTGAAGCTGACGTAACAAACAGACCGGTATTTCTAAATATGCATTACTTTTGAATGCATTATAAACTGGATTTCATGTAATATGTTACCCACATTTCTTCTGATTACATATTCAGCTTAATGAAACTTTAAAAAAATAGAGATGAAAACACTTGAAGGGGAAAAATAAATGCTTTTCATGCTAGAGCTTTCACAGTCAACCCGTGGGATGAGTGAATCCCGTTTGCCTCACATTCCCCACTTGACAACCTGCCACCACTTTCTCCATTATTGTATTCAGTTACAATAAAAAGATTAATGGACAGGGTGGATTTTTGTTCACGGATTAATTGTGCCTCATTTTACTGCGTTACCCAAACAGATTAAACATTCAGGGCAGTAAACCTAGTGGTGATTCTTGTCAACAGGGGCACAGATGGAAATTAATAGACGTTCAACGGGCCACACCTCCCCAGAGCTGTCACGACCTGCAAGAAAAAAGATATGCACAATATCTGTTCAACATTATAGTGCAGAAACATTGTTTTGTTGGTTTTCCCCATAACTTGTACTCACAACAGCAACAACAGCAGTCAATGTGCATGCATCAGGTAAAATGTAAATGTGCATTCAAATCTACAATAAAAACCTCTGTAATACAGCATAATGATGACTTCCTTTCCATGATATAATATGCATGTGTGAAGTCCAAGTTTAAGCATTTTAATATTAAGGTGTCCAATGGCATTTGTTGTGGTTGTGTGTAAACGTTTGATCCAGAAAAGAAAACAGTGCAGACTAGACTTACAGCACAGTGAATTCCATCTGACTACCCCGAGCAAAAAACAGTTCAATATTATGTTGTTAATGGAAAACTAAGTTGCTGCAAAAATATTCCTTAACTAATGTATTTTCCCCAATACTGTATCTGTTTATGCAATACATAAACTAAAACTCCACTGTTCCCTCTAAAGGCATAATCTTTCAAGACAAATTTCTTCTACCATATGATCATCGTATTTCAAGTTTAAGTATTGTGCTTTGAAAAAACTGTTCCTTGTAAACGTCCCGTGTGGTACAACATTATTTGAATTCAGGTTGCATCATTTGCTATGATAAAACATGCAATTGAGTGTCACCTATTTGCACCTATTTACATGAAATCAATAAGACCTCCAGAATACGATACATGCATGATGCCATCTGCTTCATAACAGCTCCATGGCATATTCATTGTACTATTTCAATTCTCATTCATTATCGTTCATTCAATACTTTATTCAACACTCATTTGTGACATATCAGTAAAAAAAAGAGTTAATTTTTCAAAATAAAAGGCTTCTTGCCCGCAGCCATTTTTAAAGTACTACATTGAAGCTGACATAACAAACAGACCGCATGCATGGAGCTGTTATGAACCTCTTTTGCATGCATACAATAAATCATAAAGCAGTCCATTTTCTTCTAACTTACTGTATGATCATCGTATTTCAAGTTTATGTTCAATTTAAGTAATTGTGAATATTGTGTTTTCCCTTCATAAATGTCCCGTGTGCTATGGTACTATCTGAATTCAGCAAATTAACTAATAAACATCAAACAAAGGGGCATTAGATAAACAGACGGACAGACAGTATTTGCAGTTCAACACAATCCCTATAGTCACACGGAGAATCTCCTGGTGTGTCCAGCTCCTTGATCTGCAGTGCTAAGGAATTTCAAGGATCCTTTGAGCCATTTTGAGTTTCCGGTGATGGATATTGGCAAACAGCTTGGCTCTGGGAGTAAGGATAACCTTCCATTTGATCAATCTCGCACCCGTCTCTAAGACTATACCCCCCAATAAATCAATAGCCTAGATGTGTTTGTCCTGCTTGCTTTCCATTCTCCTCAAGTCCTTTCCATGTGCTGTTATCCTAAAGTACCCTTCTGCTACTATCTACAGGCTGTCTTTGATACCCATGGCTCTTTGTTCTACCATTACATCTCATTTTATAGCGTTAGACATGATCTAAAAAGCTGTTGCAAATTGCACCGTCTTATAATTATAATTTCACACTTCGCTGTCTGTGTTGGTTAATTTTGTCGAGAACAAAGGCAACTTTCTGTATGCTGCGCCAAGAGGGAACCCTGTTTGGAAAGTGAAAACTACAAGATATGGAAAGCCGAAACACAGGGCATTTGATTGAAAGCCGGTACAAGTGGCAATTTATCATCAAACAATGAAGTGAGGCGCTGAAAACAACAGGACTTAGGGTGTAAGCTTTAATATTTTTCCATTAAGATTATTCTAGCCTGGAGAAAAAACATTTTTGCTTTTAATTTCATGTTAGAACAGAGTCATTATATTGTAATACTCATAGGGACAAGTTTTTAGATGCCGCAATTACATTTTCCAGAACAAAACACTTTTGGCGCGGTTGTGCAATCCCTGCAGGATTACTGGTCCCCTTCAGTCTCTCCTAAGATTCAGTGGAAGGGGGTGTTTTCTAATGACTTCAAATAATCTCATGGAGTGTCAGCCTTGTATTCCAATTATTAATTAGAAACCCGAAATCCCACTGAGATCTATTCTTGGTGACAAAAAAGAGAAAGGAATTAGGTACTCCCACAGTTGCCAAGTTGCAAGGCATTTCAAGTCCAAGGTTTACTGTCAAGTATCCCTATTGGGTAGATAAATCACAACATCTTTTCCATTATTATATAGCTTGGTATATATACTGTACAGTGCCACAGTTTTTTGTTTTCAAATTGTAGTTGCACACTGCAGCGCACCTGCTATTTAACTTGTTCATTTAGTCCCATTTGAAGACATTACTGTCAGCTCTTTCTCTCATTTACATTTCAAGATGTGTGTGTTTCAAATTCTCAAAGGAGTATACAATCCTGAAATGTCAGTCTGAAGTGGGTTGTTGATTAGACTACACAACATGCAAAAGTCTTTCTTGTTTTAACCCTACAAAGTCCAATCATCGTCAATTGAAAGCCGTTTTTTAAATTTTAGACGTGGAATATCTCATCTTTCGAAATGTTCCTCTGTGACCTTTCCTGGACCCACGTGCTGTACTGTACACACTGTACACACGCTTTTAGATTTTCAAAATCCCGCCAGGAAATTGTAGTGTTGCAGTCAAGACGATCTCAAAAGCGTATTCAGACCTGTAGTTTGTTTGCTTTGTTCTGATTCTTCGTTCGATTTGTGTTCACAGAGCAACACTTAACAATGGACCAAAACTCGTAATCAAACGCCACGCGCTTGCAAACTGTTTTGTGATTGGTCAGAATTTTCCTGGAAGTTTGGATTTCCGGAAACCCCTCAGAGTTTTCTTCAACTGGACAGAATCACAACAATAGAAAATGGAGCATCAGTGTGTGTGTATTGTTGCTATTCTCTGGTTGATATACCAGTGTTTAGTATATGAACAACATATTCAATTTGAGTATCAAGGTTACGTCTCGAAAATAATGGGTTGATGCATCTAATCAGAAGACAAATGTGATTGTCAGCACAAATCTCAAAGAAGCATTGTATCTTGTCGCTGTTCCATGTTAACCCACGACTCATCTTTGACCAGCGTCTTTGCCACAGTTAGCTACCAATAGCTGCCTACAGTAGCTCCAGGTTTCGGAGGAAATGCTCCAAATGAGCTATAGTGAATACACCCTAGGCCTAGACCAAGTTTGAGACCAGTGATGCAAAACACCTTTTGATATAGCTATATCAGTAACTACTACTATAAGTCTGTTTGATGAGGAGTGGGGAAATGATGTGTATTTATTTATTTTTTAAATAATGCACCTATTGGCAGGAAAAGCCATTAGAATTAATTTAATTATTTATTGTCTGTATATGAAATAATTTGTGAGTGATATTAGTGTATTATTATCATCTTAATTTCACTAAATGCAAAGTTGAGAAATTCAAGACCAGGGCCCAAGACAATACAGTACCAAGAAAAATTAGGTCAGAGACTGAGACAAGATGAGACCAGGATAAAGGGATGCTGCTCTCAAGACTAAGATCCGTCTTGAGAGCGACAGCATTGGCAAATTGTAGTTAAAATCATACATGTATTTACCCTTTGAACAGATGTCTTCTCTCAGAGCCCTGAATCCATTGGACTTTCTGGTGTTAAGTACTTAGAGATATAATTTCTTCAGGTGTTTTTTTAGCAACAATTCTGATCTAGCTGGTTTCAATTAATAGCAATTTTCGCGAGCAATGAATAAGCACCGTATCACGTTCCACTTGTGTAATTTTTACCTTTTGTCAGAAAAGAAAGACAAAAAAACACCTTCTGCTGTCTGCGGCTTGGGGACAAATGGTGAAGCTCATCTCTCATCCTTGTTAACCAAGTGGCTAGGGGTCTTAATGAGCACTATTAAAGCTAAAGTGTCATTACTGCACTCTTGTCTATTCATTAGAACCATCAATTTCTATTGATGCCATCAAATCATAGAACTCTTCTGTGAACACTTGTCTTCAGACATAACCTCCTTCTCACATTAGACCAGATAAATGTGGAGTTACTTTCTTTTCAGCGCATTGAGTTTTGCCATTGTCACCGCCTTATGCTCATAAAGCATCACAACTGTCAGAGAAAGAGAGAAACAAAGAGAGGCTTCGAATTTTCAGTGCCAGCAGGTACAATCAACATTCATGTACAGACACTCAGACCCTCCTCTCACTGTGCATAATGCATTGTGCAGCCCCCAAAATATTCACGCAATATCATCCCCCCTTAAGCATGAAGACAGCATCACTACAAGCTCTGCAGGACCCAAACCCCTCACCTTGTTCCTGCAGGTCATCCAATCCAACTCTGCTTGGCCGGATTTCAGAATTCAGCAGCACGCTTCCTGCTACCACACTGCTGACCACTACACACTTGACAGAGTGCACAGTACCAAGAATAAAGCTCCCCACGCAAAGAAAAACAAACCTCCCCCAGCCTGTCGCACTTGACACTCAATGAGTTCAGCACCCATGTAACCCATTGACATTGTCAAAAACACAACAGTTTGTGAAGGGACAAACCTACGCCCACGCCCCAACCCAGCCGAAGCCGGGAAGCAGCCAGAGACAGGCACAGAGAGAAATAGAGATGCTGAACAGAGCTGATTCACAGGAAGAGTTATGCAAGGGTTCCCAATATACTCCAGAAGATGCATGAGCTATTCAGCTGCAGTATCCAGTGTTTGATAACCCCCAGGTTCTGATGTAACTTTCCCATGTGCAACTTACCCTTAAGGGAGCTTTCACATAGAAAACTGGTTTGGATACCATATATGATAGAGTGAAACCAATTCACGTTTGATCATTAACTTAATGTATATAGATGTTTTAGTCAACTTCAACTAGCCATCAGCTTCATGCATTCCTGGTCTGGAGTTGCTGCAGTACTTAAACCTTGGATGCTCATTTTCCCCCTCTTCCCCTTACTTGCGTTCTTCCCTAATGAAGCAGAATGGAATAACTGTTTGTCATATCAGTGGGGGTCTGAGGACCGTCCTGCATAATTGGGAAATAAGTGGAATAGATATGTGAATGTGACTAAATAAGCCAAATGTAATTAATGAGGACCAATGATTAGGCCGGTGATAATTAAATCTGCTGTGTTTTTCAATTTGCATGATTAAGATGTTAGTTAACGTTATGTTGTACCCAAATGTTACAGGTTGTTCATTCTCAAAATGTCAATGTATCAGAATTCTTAACACTCCACTTAATTATCTGCAGGAGCTTTAAAACCATCAGCTAAATCAATTAGCTTTAATCTGCAACCAATTAAAGTGTGACTTTTAGGAATGCTAATGTGCCTCGCCTTGTACTTATATCTCAGCTTGCTCAAACAGATGTCATGCAAAATGTCTTAACAAGTTGAAGTGTGTGAGATTGCATGTGCACCTTGCACATTGCCGGGATTTGCCTGCCATGTTTCTGTCTGTGTTTTTCTCATAATTTTACTCAGCAGAATTTTAAGTTTGATTCTACCCAGCGTTTTTACCATTCACAGGAGGTCAAGCGTGATTTGAATATTGTGACATTTTAAACAACTCAGAGCAGCTCAATAAGGATTTTTAAAAAGCTGCCTGAAATCAGCCACAGCATTTCTGAAGCCGCGGTATTGAAGGAGTAGGTATCAACTCAATTGTGATGTTAATATTATTCTGCCCAATGGACGATGACACTGTTCCTGACAATGAAGTACCTTTTTATATTCACCAGAAACAGGTTTATTGTACAGAACATGTTTACAGGTACAATATGATTTATTGATCTGGAACATGGAAGGTGAAGAAAAAGAAAGAAGATCGGAAGAGCGTCGTGTAGGGAAAGAGTGTAGATCTCGGTGG
>CABFOS010057921.1:16118-32750 GCA_900660315.1 Diretmoides pauciradiatus | reverse complement strand
TAGCTGGAGTGGGAAATAGGGTCAACAGAATAGAGAATTTCATGTGTTTTTGCAGTTATAGTGTGATCTACAGACAACACAGCAAAGTGCACCCACCCTAACACACCACCGTAAACAGACTGTCCTGATTTAGCATTTTAGAAACTTCCCCTTGACAACCAAGTCTTACTCAAGAAGAAGCCTCATTCTGAAATTTCGCGAGGAGTTAGACCTCTTGTTGCGGCTACACCTTTGTTGGATGTGGACACGCGGAAGCTTGTGGCTAGTTGTGCTACAAATGGACGCTAACACAATAACAACAGATTGGATCAAGCGAAAGGTAAAGAAAATGGGGGTCCAGGTTGAAAAATCCCGAAGTTACCCCTTAAGTGCCAGACCCATGGTGCGACTGAATCTTACTCACAGTGCTCTACAATGCAACCCATCTCTCCTCGATAATAATATGCTAATCAGCCAGTAATGTCTGTGTTTATTTCACAGGGAGCCGATGGTGTTCGGGGTCTGAAAGGACATAAGGGAGAAAAGGTAAGAGAATGCAGACTTTTGGGGATTGTGTGTCAGAGGAGGAGATTCTGAGAGATCCTGGTATTGTCCTTATTGTGCATGTTTTGAAGAGATGAAGGTAAATGATGACGATAGTGATGATAATGAGGATGATGTTGGTGACGTTGACAATGATGAAACTCTGCTCATTATAATGATAATCTTGATCATTTGCTATCTCATACTCAAGATGGTTTTCAACATCTGTATCATCTAATTCTTCCCATTCATTACATCCTACCATTTCTGTCTCCTTTATTTTCTTGCTCCTAGGGAGAGGACGGATTCCCCGGCTTCAAGGGAGATATGGGCATCAAGGGTGACAGGGTAAGACTTTTTTGTTTTGTTTTATTTGTTTGATGGTACAGTATGTGTCCACCCAATCTTGACTGCTGGGGGGGGGACTCTTTGTCAATGAACTAGACAGAGAATGGACAATTGTAACCTTTCCATTGTTGTTTTAGTGCCTTCACTTGGGTTAGTTTAATGATCTGTGGCAGGTTAGGTCTTTTTTTTAAATACACCTAAAACAGTCATTGATCGACCTCTAAGGGGAGGTGACCTTTACTTGAACTGATTGAATGTATTGACCGCTTCTGTCACGTTAGCCCCTCATGGCCTCTGTGACCACTATGGAATTGAGGGTAATGTTCAATCATAAGGTGTTGTTCCTATTGCCAGCTTGCCAGGTTGTGCCTATGTGTGTGTACAAACAGTCTCACATTTCAGTCGTCTTCGTCATTTTCCAGTTACTCTCACCCATAAGCCAATGTCTTTGAGTTGAAATGACAACTCTGACCGGTGCACGTACTGTAGCTCCACTCTAAACTGCATCAGGAATTTACACTGTCAAGTCACAGGAAAAACATAACTCGCCCTAGCCTTCACATCAAACATTGAACCCCTTCTCTGACGAGGCTGTCTATATATGTGTGGAGAAAGGAAGGAGAAATCAATGGCAGTTTAAACCCCTTCGCACCCGAGATAGAGACATGGCTTTCCAGCCTGTCTTCCTCTGGAGATGTAGTGGATCCAGATGAAAGCAGAGATTTAAGAAGGCCCTGTGGTGAAGAAGAGACACTCAGCATGGACTGGAATCTAAATGCCTAATTTTCAAGCATGCTTATGCAGACACGCAATTTATAGTGTTCTGTTTGATGAGCTTGCATGTGTGAGTACAGTTTGCTTGATGTTGTTTTATGTGTACGCGGGTGTGTGTGAATGAGTGTACAGAAGTGTTTGTGTGCACAAGCCTTTAACTAGATACCTTTCACGCACCACTGGGTCTCCGCAGCAGCGGCTTGTTGTCAGAGCGAGTTTGTACCCTGTCATTTAATGTGTGGCCGACTCTATAGGAACCCAGAAGGGGAGCACGCTTACAGATGGAGGCAATAAAAGGACCCCTATAACTGCTATGAGGGGCAGACAGCAGTGGAAATAGCCTTATTTGATTCCTTAAACAGCTACACACAGCAATTGCCCAAAATGGACAGGATTGTGTGCTCAGCCAGAAGAATCTGTTATCTAGTTCCACTGGTGCTGCATTTGTCATATTACATCAATATGAAAAAGACAGTATCGTGATGTACTCTAATAGGATGTGAACCATTCCTTTGTAATATGGAACTGTATACATTATACAGTATGACAAAATATGAGATGACTTTGCATGCTAACGAAAACAAGACAAAATATACCGCATAGTATGTTTTTTCCAAATTGCTTTCAGGGTGTTTCTGTGTATTCTGCCCCAATGATAACAGTGGATACATGATGTTAAAGTATACAGGTATATGATGATACTAATGGTCTCCTGCCTTCTGCTCTACAGGGAGAGATTGGACCAGCAGGACCCAGAGGAGAAGATGGCCCTGAGGGGCCTAAGGGTCGATCAGGTCTTCTTGGAGATTCTGGTCCTCTTGGTCCCAATGGTGAGAAGGTAAGCTCTCGCCAAATACAAAACAATACACTAATAAACTAAGTTGATGGATGATGCCTCAGCAGGGCTTAATAAAGAATAGTTTTACAATCATTCTGCTCAGAAACAGAATTTTCACTGCTCCTGCTTTTGATCACAAAATAGCGTTCCTGAATCAGTTTGGAACCTAATTAAGTTTCAGTTTTTACTGTTAAATTGACCAGGTGCTAAGCTATTTATTGTGACGACTTGAACCATTATTGTGGCAAACACTCTTCTGCTCAAGGCCCCAAAATCGCCTTGAGTAGCATTGCGCTGGTGACCCTTCACAGATGTTGTCTACCACTGAGAGTGTGCTCACTAGCTCATGAGTTGCCAAGTCAGACTGTGCTGACTTGGCAACTCATGAGCCAGTGAGCACAAGGAGCTGGAACAAAAATGATGCTCTGCACACTGACTGCAGCAGCCACAGTAACCACGCTCTCTAAAGGCTCTAAAGCTCTTCCCTAGTGGAGTGCACAATTTGAAATGAACATATATTTGCATTATGTACTTATTGCACTAATCAAAGAGTACAAAGAATCAGCCAAGAACAGGAATAATGAGATGAAACAAAATAAATGATAATAAAATAGAAAGCACAAAAATAATACCAAATATAAAGTAATTTAAAGCTGGACAGAGGGGACACAGGATGGAATTCAATAAAAAATAGATGACCGAGTCCACTGTAATACATGTTGCTGTTTTCATCTGCTTTTCCCCTTTTGCACGTGCTAGTGTAGTCCTGATCATACAGTAGCACCTCAATCATCCATTTGCTTACATATCTTGGTATCTATGCTATATTGTAGGCCAATTGCAGCCTATTCATGTTGCATTCAAGCTGTCACGGTACTGACTTAGCTTGAAGGATGTCACAACATCTGAAAAGTAACTTCAGTGAAGCCCTGGTATTTCTTTATCATGCCATTCAATATGTATTCAATGACAGTTCAATATTAGATATGTCATTTATCCCTTGACAAATAATTCACCATGCAATATTGAAGTACATTATGTGGGAATGGACAAAGGACATAATCTAGGGCGCTGGTTCTCAACGTGGGGTCCGGGGACCACCAGAGGTCCTTGGGGGCGTTCTAGGGGGTTCCCAGAAAACTGATGAATTGTTAAACTTCAGCATTATTTCATTTACAAGAAGTTAACACAATCAGAGAATGTAGAAGAATGACTGTTTTGACCATAGTTTCTCTGTTATCTTTATCTACAATACAGACAGCCACTGAGTTCTGGACAAAATCATATCTAACAATAAAAACTTTCTCCGATTTGGGTCTGAGAGAAAAAATCTCTTCCAATAGGGGTCTGTGGCCTAAATGTGGACTAAACTTGCGGTCGTTGATATGAAAAAGGTTGAGAATGCACCATTTTACATTTATATATGACTTTTCTCATTTGCAGGGTAAACTTGGAGTTCCCGGATTGCCAGGGTACCCAGGAAGACAAGGACCAAAGGTAAGTCCACACGTGTTGTCCACATTCTGTAGACCAAAATCTCTCACTTATTGTGTTACATGCGTGTTTGTGTGCTTGAGAGAGGGAAAGCATGTGTGTGCATGTCTTGTTTACCGTCCAGCAATCTGACAATTGTTGGACGTGATTGAAACTCACTGATCAAAGAGCCTGGGATTTAAATATGCCATGTCAGTCTTCAGCTCTTAGTACAGCAACAATCAACCACCGCTGCACCTCATCTCCTATTGCTTTCGATAAGCTGGGGGTATTTCAGGATATAAACATGGAATTTAATAATTAAGGTATGTCGGCTTCACAAATGACAGACTTTCTCATTCTCTTTCTCACACACAGGGATCTCAGGGTTTCCAGGGTTTCGCTGGTGCCAATGGAGAGAAAGGAACTCGGGTATGTCAGTAAGACATTATTATTCCTCTCATTCCTACGAGGTCTGGATCAATACAGACACAGCGCTGGAGACAGGCTCCTGTTTCAGCCCCAGATCTATCAACATAGAGGAAGTTGCATTGTCCTAAAGTAAAGGTTTCACCAAGGTTAAAAACACAATTGTATTCCTTCTTCATTACCACTCACACAACCCATTTTAAGGATTGAAATCCTCCAAAACACTGTATATCACTCTGTGGTACTTGAGCAATGTTTCATTTGCTTTGTTTAAGGGATGGGCCATTAGCTTGTCTGTAAGAGTAATGGTTTGTCACCATCAGTGGAGCAAGGCATCCAAAGCTTTTCATCTTCACACAACATTTGTGAAGGTTTATGAGACCAAGCTCCCAGGCAGAGAGGGATGAGAGTGGCATTACCATGGCTTCAGAGTAGTTATTTGCACCTCTTGAAAGCCACACAAAACTATAATTGGTTTCCTCATTAGTGTTGTATATAGCAACTGCACTTCTAATATTGCTGTGAAATCATTATATTGTGTATTTGTGATTCATTATAATGTTCTATTCATAAGGTCATAACGCATTAGTGTGACTCATGATAAATGTTGAGTGCAAGGAACTACTCACTAATTAATGGGGAAAATATCAGCTCTGTAAGCCTAAAGGGTCCAAATGGATCGGTGTGAATGTTAAAAGTGTCTGTTTGATTCATTCTTCTAGTCTTTGGGTGCAGACTGTACATGGGCTGAGTGCCACCGCTTTGATCCTTGTGTGTGTGTGTTCATGTCTGCAGGGAACAGCAGGAAAACCTGGCCCAAGGGGACAGAGAGGACCAACTGTAAGTTTTACCCAGCTGACAAGTTCTTACAGTATGTAGGTTGCCGTGACAACCGAGTGGACCATAGTAGAATTGGAAATGGACATTCAACCGTGACACGTGTAGCCGAGTGGCGCTGAGGTCTAAAGGTCTTTTCTTGTCTTAAGGGACCACGTGGAGAGAGAGGACCAAGAGGACCCACAGGAAAAGCTGGACCAAAGGTGAATAAAATATTCAAATGACAGAGTTGCTGAACAAAGAACATTCTTTAGGCATAATACTACTACTACTATATTATTAATTAATACATTCACACATGCTTATCAGTTAAACTCTTCCTCCTTTTTGTCCCTCTGCCCCATTAGGGCAACTCAGGAAGTGATGGCCCTCCAGGACCTCTCGGTGAGAGGGTACGTACCATCCACCATCCCAACATCACATTTCATTTCAGTCTTACACCTCTTGTCTATTTCCAACAGAGAGGAATCATTACTGATCAGAAATCATTTGCTGTTTATTTCAGGGCCTGCCAGGACCTCAGGGACCAACAGGATTCCCAGGACCAAAGGGCCCACCAGTGAGTACAAACTCACACACCACACTTGACGTTGTGGCATGCGGTGTTAAACAATCACGCCTTTCCCCTTGTCATCTTTGCATTTCTAATCTACAGCAGGAACTATGTGTGTGTATACCGCTGATCCTTTCTCTCTCTGTGTTTTTCAGGGTCCTGCCGGGAAAGACGGACTGCCTGGACACCCTGGACAGAGAGGAGAGACTGTGAGTCAACTGGTCTTTACTGAACACTCTTGATCCATATTCTACTCAGTCCATTCCTCACTATTCTTCTTCTTCTTCTGTCATCAACAGGGATTCCAAGGCAAGACCGGCCCTCCTGGTCCTCCAGGTGTGGTTGGACCTCAGGTGAGTCACGGCCATTTTAGCAACACTGACCCTTGCACTGTCTCTCTCTCTGTTGTCATTTTACGGGTGTTGTTGATATCACTGATGATTTCATTTAACTGTACGCTGGGGAACATGCAACACATAGGAATGTGACTATGTTTGTATTGATTTGGTAGCACAACTCTCAGTCATTCTATTGATTGTACTTCACTGAGCAGTTCAGACAAGAAATTACTGTAAAACTCTGGCTAATAACAAGCGTGTATTTGAATTCATCTCAATAAGCACAGCAAGTGACACACAAACACACACATCATCATCTCAGAACTACTGTATGTTGTGGTGATACTGTTCTTCATTTGTGTGCACAAGGTACCATAGACACCATTAGGTTGTTATTAAGATTACATTACAGTCATTTAGCACAGGGGTTCCCAAACTTTTTTGTGCAAGGATTCACCAAATATTTTATTGAGTGAAATATTGGAAACACATTTGTTCTTTTTTAATTCATTAATTTATTGATTAATTATTATTACTATTACAATGCAACATATTCAACATATCATGTTGTTATTGGATATGTATAAACAAAATGAAATGAACATGAAATCAGAACAAGAGGATTATACTTTATTGGCAAAAACTCTGGATTTCAAAGCCACTAAAAGAGCACGTGGAGCAGTATCTTCAACTTTACTCATACATTTATAAAAATAACATTTTATAACATTTTCTCACTTTGCGCGACCCACTTACTCCCACTCTGCGACCCGCCACTGGGTCGGGACCCACAGTTTGAAAACCGCCGATTTAGCAGAAGCTTTTATCCAAAGCGATTTACAAGGGTGATAGTTGACACACTATGTGGGAATCAAACCCCCAACCCTAAGACTTACGCTCCACCGACTCCATGCGGATGCAGTAACGCTTCATAATACTTGTTTTCTCAGTGTTTGTAGCACTGATAAAGAGGGATTTATCCTGATATTATATCTCATGAACCCTGACTGAAGTGTTATTTAGCATTTTTGATATTATCTTGGGGCTGTTCATCCATTATACATACACATATAACTGAGAACATTAATGATACACAACTGTATGTGGCCTTCGTGACTAACCGGCCTCCCACACAGCAAATGCTCAGCCTCCCCGCGCTCTGTTGTATAATACACTGAGAAATGATTAACACATTTTTTGTCCTGACTGGCTGAATTTGTTCTTTTCTTACTTCTCAGTTTATCTTCTTCACGCCTCCTCTCTTATTTGGCCTTTCACCCTGTTTTATGCATCATTTCATCTCTTCTTTCCACCTAAGGGACCCACAGGTGAGACTGGACCAATGGGAGATCGGGGCCACCCTGGACCCCCAGGCCCACCCGGTGAGCAGGGTCTAGGTGGAGCTGCAGGGAAAGAAGGAGCCAAGGTGAGTACCGAAGCTTCCTCTCACATGTTTCCTCCTTTCCATGCACCATCAGCATAATATGATTATAATCAACAAAACTGAGCTATCATGATACGCTTGGATCTAAATATAACAGTGTTGACATTATTTTACCATTTCCATCAAGAACATTTTGTTTCGTAGGATAACACAAAATCGAATATGAATCATACACACACATATGTCTACCCTAGTTTAGAATAGACCATTCCAGTTTCTCTAGCATTGTGTTTCCAGGAGTAACAAAGCTGTGTTTTGCCCTGCAGGGTGACCCAGGTCCTTCTGGCCCAGCTGGTAAGGACGGCCCCCCTGGTCCCAGAGGTTTCCCTGGAGAGAGAGGTCTGCCCGGCCCCGTGGTGAGTATCGCTCTCTGCTCTGATTGAGAACAAATATCTCTCACAGCTCTTGGTTATTTTATAATAGCTGAGGGCGAATAAATACGGGTATGTGGAGTGTGAAATGCTACCAGATCTTTTAGAGCCTCTGCAGAAGTTCAGTGTGTGCTGGGCCTTTGTATTAAAGTTACTGTATGAGTTTTTGATCGTTATGCAGTCCACATTTTTAGCGACTGCAGACTAGTTAGCAAGCAACAGAAATAGCTTTTTCCATTCAGCTTTGGCGTGCAGAAATAAACCAGGGCATGATGATAAACCTGAGCAGTTCGTAGAGGCTTTTGTGAATCGTTTCCCTGCCTGTATTCTCTCAGCCTCCACTCTAGGGGCTGTGGGAGATGTTCCAGCTCATGCTGAGGCTGTTTGAAGATAGGGAGTCCGGTGTGAGGAAGGATGTGTGCTTCCCTGACAGATGTGTTTGTTTTCTAAAGCCTTCATTTTCTTTCTCTCTGCAGGGGACTCATGGCCTGAAAGGGAATGAAGGCCCTAACGGACCACCTGGCCCTGCTGTGAGTACAAAACACTGCATCCAACATCCTCAATTTCCTCTCCTTTTCATTCTCTCCGGTTCTCTCACCCTTGCTCTCACCTTCTGGATTCTGTCTCCCGCTCTGTGACTTGTGTTCATCACTATATTCCCGCCATCACTTGTGCCAGGCAGGTATTTGTAGACCTGATATTACTTACTATTACTATTACTATTACTATTACTATTACTATTAATTGGGACGGGGTGAGGTGGGGGAGTGATGTTAGTGATGCAATTGTATTTATTTATGCATGTGAAAACGTGTTTACATGGATGTTTTTAATATGGACCCCAGGAAGAGTAGCTGTTGCCTTGGTAACAACTAATGGGGATCAAAATAAACAATAAACTATAAACAATATTACGATTCTGATTCATTTTAAAACGTGATATATATCATATTGTTGCTGGTTCAGTGGTGCTACCTGTTCCCCCCGTGTCCTAGGGTTCCCCTGGTGAGCGTGGTGCTGCTGGCCCAGCCGGACCTACTGGCCTGCCTGGACGCTCTGGCCCTCAGGGACCTCCAGGACCTCATGGAGAGAAGGGTGGACCGGTATGGACAGTCTATTCTGGAGATTTAACCAGCACAAAATGAAAACGAAAATTCATACATATGTTATATTTTACTTAAGAAGTTGAGCAGCATAACTGAAATGTATTGTATTGTGATAAACAATGTATATTAGGGAGAGAAAGGACCTCAAGGCCCAGCCGGTAGAGACGGTATTCAGGGACCCGTGGGTCTGCCAGGACCTGGAGGACCTCCTGGACCCCCAGGAGAGGATGGAGACAAGGTGAGTTAACAACACCATGCTGACTTGAATATGGCTAATCTAACTCCCCACTGCTGCTGCTGCCCCTCTAACTAAAGTGAAATATAATGAAATTCAGTCAAGCTGCATGGGTATGACATTGAACGTCTCACTTCCATGCACTTAAAAAGTCTCTCACACACACACACACACACACACACACACACACACACACACACACACACACACACACTCTAAACTTTACAATTCAGATCTGAGGGAGGATTTCTCTCACCTCGCTGCCTCGGCCCCAATCTGACCAAGGGGATTTGACTGATTAACAGGACTTTAAGAGGTGAACCTGTTGCGTTGCTCCATTCCGTACAAATATCTACAGAAGAGGAGAAGGAGGAATCGCATCAGTGAGAGTGTGTGACGCTTTAGTATTCAGAAGCAAGAACAATCCTCCCATCCCCTCTAAACAAAACGTTTGCAGAAAGGTCAACTCTATGGAAACTCAAAGGATCGTCTCTTAGCCTTTGAAGAACGTAGGTCCTAACTGTCCGTCACCACGGGGACCATGGTGACGGACAGAGATAATGCAGAGGTTATTTACCATGCAGATCTCACAAGCTAATGTTAACACACATTCAGACACTCTCAAGTCCTGTCCACGGGGGACGGACAACTCCACGGCCTTTATTCAAGAGACTGGTTGCTAGTATTGTCAATGACTCACCTCTCGTGATGAGGCCTCTTCAGATGTGAGTTACACGTGTCACCGAGACACAGAAGGAGGAATGACATGGACATGTCCACATGTCAGGACGTCAGGATGTGTTTGTCAGTTTGATCTCCTCCTGACTTGACTTGCGTTTTACATTGTGATTATTTCATCCCCAGGGAGAGTTTGGAGAGCCAGGACAGAAGGGAGGCAAGGGTGACAAAGGAGAACATGTGAGTCATAGTTTATTTATACATTTATTCATTACTTTACCTTCAGAGATTGTGAGGCTAAGTCGTTTTTGTTTTGAATACATGGGTTTGAATGGAGATTGTGTCTGTTAATTGACAGTTCTGCTCTGTTCCTTTTCCTCTTCTCCTTTGCAGGGTCCTCCTGGTCCTACTGGCCCTCAAGGACCTGTTGGAGCACCTGGTCCTGCTGTAAGTGCCCAGTCTGGATAGTGCGTTATTATAATCCAACGCCTCATCTCGCTGTTGGTTCAATAGTGCTTGAGCTTCAGCTCTTCACTCTGATGTCACCTGATCTCATTGGGACCCCTTCATTTATCCGGGTGTGCAGGGTGCTGATGGTGAGCCTGGTCCCAGAGGTCAGCAGGGTCTGTTTGGCCAGAAGGGAGATGAAGGATCGAGAGGATTCCCTGGACCCCCAGGCCCAGTTGGGCTGCAGGTTGGAATACAAATAGAATAACAGCAACTGTGACACTGGTAAAACGTTATCATTGAGAGACACAAAGACATTATAATTAAATCCTTCACTAATTTTCAGGGCTTGCCTGGTCCCCCTGGTGAGAAAGGTGAAACTGGAGACGTTGGTCAGATGGTAAGAGCTTAATTTAGAATGAGTAAGATTTCAAACAGTAATTCGCTATATGAATTTCATCAAGTGTATTCAACAATGCATTACACACAGTAACACCCATTACATTCGGGGCAGTAAATATGAGTAATATGTTTACTTATTACATTCTTTTTCACTTCCCCCTAGGGTCCACCTGGCCCCCCTGGTCCCAGAGGCCCCTCGGGACCCCCAGGAGCTGATGGCCCTCAGGGACCCCCTGGTGGTATTGGAAATCCTGGTTCTGTGGGAGAAAAAGTAAGGTTCTCTTATTTCTGGTTGCTGAGGAGCCTAACTGCTCTTACTAAGCATTAGTAGATATGGTTAGTAAGAGCATAGGCTCCTCAGCACTGCACTGTTAGTACAGCTTCTATTTCCAATATAGCTTAAGGGACAATGTCTTTCCTGCAGTGATAAGTCATTCCAGCAAATGTACATGTGGGGAAATCCTCTCTATGAAATGAAAGGATCTTTTGTCATGACCTATCTGCAGGCATTAGGCCATATTTGTCAGCACTTGCACTTTGGAACAGGCAGCTCTACTATGCCAGCAGCCTCAATGTCAGTTTGAGTGCATGATGTGGTAAAGATTGTGAATGATTCCTCTTTGCAAGGCTTTTGCTGCCATTAATATTTGATATGGCTACTCACATGACTCCCTTTTAAATGGGACAGCATAATATTTTGTGGTGCAGAGTGACAGATGCACAGAGAATCTAATGGGCCGGCTGTCTTCCCTGGCACTGCTGTCTCTGGGTGCAGAGAATACGAATAAATACTCACTGTGCTTAAGAAGATAAGATGCTGAATGCATTATTAAAGGAGGCTCTTATAATTTGTTAACTTGTTAATATTTGTTGTCGCTGTTTCAATCACTTTCTGTCTGGTGGTGATTCTGTGACTTGTTTTATCTGGTGCAGTCAACAAAATCACTGTTGCTCCTCGGAAATCTCCCGGAGGACGGACTGTCCATCTCTGCAACATAAATACACTGCTCTTTTGGCTAATCTGGCTTGAGCTGATCTGGCAGCTTTCATTAGGCAGCTCAGGCAGCTGGCAAGCAACTGAGCAAAGGCCTATTCTGCAAACAACTCACAGCAGATTTTACCAGCTGCCCCATGATGGTCGTGAGCAGGTTGTTATTAGGATGGAATCAAGGTTTGTGCTTTTCAGAGACACAACACTGCATAAAGAGCAGCGTAAGCCTCCTGATACAGGAAGATCAGTTGTGCGTTCAGACAGTAATTCAGAGTATCGGTGGATGTTTAGAATACAGAGCTGGCTTTCGTGCTAGAGGGAATCTGGAGCTTAGCACAGCTCTGGTATTGTCTGGCCCGGGGATGGGCACTTGCTTTGCCACCTTCCTGTCTCCCAGACTGGATATGCTAACGTTTTCTCTTGGAAAAGGTATGTGGCAAACTGCATCTATCCCCCAACCGTCGGGGATGGCAGGATAATAGACGATGAATAACGATAGCGCCCAGGGTGTAGGCGAGGCGAACTATCCAATAAGACAGGGGAAAGAGGAGAAGATGTATGGGCAGGGTCCCGGGAGAAGCCTGAGGTCAGCGCACCGCCTGCTCCAGCCACCAAATCTGCCTGCGGTTGATGGATTGAAATCTCTTGCGTCATCTCTTTCTATCCCCAGTTGGGTGACCAAGGGCACTGGTATAGTGGTGGCTGCTGTAAATGATGGGATTTATAGAACTATGCTGGGTGAACAAATGGCCTTTCTGATATACTATGTCCCTCCCATTTCCTCTCTCTCTATATATATATATATATTTATGTATATATCTCTCTCATCTCTCTTTCTCTCTCCAGGGAGATTCGGGTGAAACAGGAGAGCCAGGTCTTCAGGGAGAAGTTGGTCCACCAGTGAGTGATTTGTATCTGTCTCCATCTTAACAATAACACCATCAACGACAAAAGCAATTAAAACAATAACAAATCAATATAGGGTACACTACAGGAAAAGTATACTGCCATGCAATCAAACAATAGCTTCACCAGCAGGGGAAATTATTTTTTGTCAGTCAATAGCTTGCAAGGACAACAAAAGAGTTCATCTATAATGAGGCTGTTCGTTTCTCAGATATTTGAAGTTGCCTTTGCCTCTGTTCGTTCTCTAATCTGCTAATGTGCTCTCTCTGAATTAGAAATGCTAACACACTGCATATTATCCCAGGGTCTAAGAGGAGAGCGAGGAGAGAAGGGAGAGAGCGGTCCTGCTGGTGCAGCTGGACCTCCTGGCCCTAAGGGTCCCCCTGGAGATGATGGTCCCAAAGGCAGTCCAGTAAGTTTAGTCTACCTCACTTTCTGCGTGCACTCTCACACAATCTCTTCATATCACTTATTCTCATGTGTTGCTACTACCATGATGATCATCCCGGTACAGACCTGGAACAAAGAGCTTTTTCTCAAAACAGACTCGTTTTTTTTGTTTTGAACAGAATATATGACAATATATATAACAATATTATATATACAATATAATATGCAATACATATACTGTAACAGTAAGTGATATACTTCATCTTTTCCATTACCACACATTAACACTAATACAATGAGAACAGACATTTTTTCCTGATAGACTCTGTGTGGTACCCAAAAATGGGTCCTACTATCATGTGATGACGGCAGTATGGGGATTACCGTCATCACATGATGGCAGAGCATTGTCCCTTTCTTTATAATGATCTAAAGCCAGAAGCATTTTTTAGTATATATTATACTGCAACGTGTATTGTTTTTCAGGGTCCAAGTGGTTTCCCTGGTGATCCTGGCCCCCCTGGAGAGCCCGGACCAGCTGTAAGTACTGAAATGGCATCAGCTACTATTGCTGAAACCGTTTGATACTGTGCACGCTGTGCACAAACCATATTTGTCACAGTTTGTTTGTTGTTGATGCAGTGCAACACGTGTTCTGTTCATTCCTCATGCAGGGATCAGACGGCCCAGCTGGTGACAAGGGAGATGATGGAGAGGCTGGTCAGCCTGTGAGTATTGTGTACCATTCATCCCAGTCCCTGTGGTATCTTCCCAACCCAGTCTGTTGTCATTCCTGAAATGGAGTTCTATCATAAAAATGTTAACGTTTAAAATTAAACAATGAAATCATTTTTACTAGGGTTCCCCTGGACCCACTGGAGAGTCTGGTTCCTCTGGCCCACCAGGAAAGAGAGTAAGTACTGTGCTGTTCTCCCTCCACCTCGTTATTCTAAAATAATAACAATACCCATTAAACTAACATGCACTCTTTGTATTTTAGTATTAATACCTTTATTGTCATTTCTCCCCTGAATAGGGTCCCCCTGGAACACTAGGACCCGAGGGAAGGCAAGGAGAGAAGGGAGCCAAGGTAGGAAATGCTCACAACTCATCCAATAAATACTATAGATTGTCTCTTCTCTTTTTTCTTCCTTCAGTGTACCAACAAAATTGCAGCAATAACAAATGGTTTACATGTGTCGTGCTTCTGTTCAAAAGGGAGAGTCTGGAATGGAAGGTCCCCAAGGAAAGACAGGTCCTGTTGGTGCTCAGGGATCACCTGGAAAGCCCGGTTCTGAAGGACTCAGGGGTATCCCTGGACCAGTTGTAAGTAAACCTTCCTTATCTTCACACTAGTTTATCACTATTATATGTGTCCTCTATGTAATACTGCTGAAAAGACTTACAATGTGTAAGTCTTTTCAGCAGTATTACATAGAGGACAAGTGTAGACAAACTATTCCAATAAACTAGAAAGTAACAGAGTCTTGCTATTTATAGAAACCAGTGTTTTCTTTTGAGTGGGGAAAAACATTGTCTAATTGGTATTTCTGTGCAGGGAGAGCAAGGTATTCCTGGTTCCCCAGGCCCAGACGGACCTCTAGGACCTATGGTGAGTAGAAATGACCGCTGGCCTTTGAACTCAGGTATCTCACTCATTGTGTGTGATTAATCTGGATCCTCACTCAATTGACCTTTCTCATTTTCTTTCCAATCTGTCATCCCATCCCATCTCTCCCCACCTCTCCCTCACAGGGTCCTCCAGGTTTACCAGGTTTGAAAGGAGACTCTGGAATCAAGGGAGAAAAGGTGAGCCACTTTGATGCCTGTCCATCTGATTATACACCGGGATCTACCTAAATGTTTTCATACACTACATTAAGTAAATAACAATGACTAATGGTGCTACTGTGTTTACCAATTACCCCAAGAGTGTGCCAAATAGATTGTATTGTATTGTTTGTATTGTTAAGCTAATGTTAGGGATGATTGACTGTTGTATTGATAGTGTGTGTGGTTCTTCATCCTCAGGGCCATCCCGGTTTCCTTGGTCTTATCGGACCCCCAGGTGAACAAGGCGAAAAGGGTGACAGAGGTCTTCCTGGTCCTCAGGGATCATCTGGTCTCAAAGGAGACAATGTGAGTTAACACAACAACACTAGACTCACACAGGCAGTGCCTCCTATGTCTTGAACCTCTTTGTCCCCAAACAGACACGTAGAGGATTGTAGACAGGTTGTGGTGTTCATGCCAATAAGCTGCCCACTTAAAGTCAGTTCTCTTCTGGTGCGTCAGTTTAGAGGAAGTGAAATTCTCCTCTCCAACGCCATTTCATCAGGACTTATATAAACAATATATAACAGAATTATTTTTCATTTGTCATGCGAAAATGATCTCACAGTCGTTTTTTCTCCATTAGGGTATTGCCGGTCCTTCAGGTCCACTTGGTCCCCTCGGTCCTCCAGGATTACCTGTAAGATTATGTTCATCATAGATATTGTACTATATGTACCTGAATAGCATGTAATGTTTGAGCCAATACTGATTACTTTGACTGTCTTTATATCCATAGGGTCCCCCCGGCCCTAAGGGAGCTAAAGGATCATCAGTAAGTGTCTCTATAAAGCTACAATCCAAGACAATAGCCAATAGGTTGCCAATTACATTCATTTACCACTAACAACAAAAATTCCTTTTTTTGTCCTGCTCAGGGTCAAACTGGTCCAAAGGGAGAGATCGGTGTTCCTGGAGCCCCTGGTCCTCCTGTAAGTCAATCAACCACATCGACCCATCTTTTTCATTTGATCCTAAGGTCAAATCTGATGCGCTTTGGTTGAACAAACATTTACAGTTTCTCTATCCTTCTCTCTCCTCCCTCCACCTCTCCATAACAGGGCCCTCCTGGCGATGTTATCCACCCACTTCCCTTCCATGCTGCCCCCTCTAAGGGCAGAGCACGTAGGCAGATTGACGCCAGCCAGGTAATGGACGACGCGGCCGATGCCAACTACAAGGACTACGATGACGGCATGGAGGAAATCTTTGGCTCCCTCAATTCCCTTAAGCTGGAGATCGAGCAGATGAAGCACCCGCTGGGCACGCAGGCCAACCCTGCCCGCACCTGCAAGGACCTCCAGCTCTGTCACCCCGACTTCCCTGATGGTTGGTACCGCATTAAAGCTACAACATACAACTTTTCGCCTTGAGGCAGGAAGTAGTGCTGCCCTTCTCCTCCTTAGTCAGTCAAGTTCACGCCCCGGAAGCTTGATGAGCTGTCTCCCTTGCATCTAGCCTGAGATTGAGATGAAATAAAGCAAACCAAACACAGACAGTCTGCAATAAAAGCAATGCTGATGTTCACTGAGTGCGGCCTTCACCTTGATAGCCAGAACCCGGCTCACCACTGGTCGTGCCTATACGACTCCCAACCACAGCAAATGGTAAAAATGAAAAGCCAATTTCAGGCAAACGGGGGTTGAGGCATATACTGTACACACAGATGGACAAGACAGATACAGACTGATAATGTATAACACATACTATTTATTGT
>CABFOS010057777.1:0-19454 GCA_900660315.1 Diretmoides pauciradiatus | reverse complement strand
TCTCTCTGCCTTCTTATTACTGTAGGACTTACCTTAAATACAAAGCAGCACCATACAAGTTCATTTGAAATCATGGGTTGTTGTTCTCTCTCTCTCTCTCTCTCTCTCTCTCTCTCTCTCTCTCTCTCTGCCTTCTTATTACTGTAGGACATTCTGTAGTAGTGGAGGTGAGCCCAGATATCCACATCTGTGGTTTCTGCAAGCGGCAGTACAATAATTTTGAAGTTTTTCTTGCCCACAAGCAAAATGGCTGTTCCATACCCACCTCTGACACATCAGCCACCACCGCAACACCCACTCTTACAGGTAAAACAACCCTCCGCAATGGGTATACGTATTTCATGAATGCATCTGCAAACAGTAGATCTTGTTCTCTCGCCTTGCAGTCAAAACCACTCCCATTCTTTTCTGTTCAGATTCCAGCACAGAGTTTGTTTTTGAGGAAACCTACCAGACCTGTGTTATGAGAGGTGTCAAAAAGATCCTGACCAAAGCCCAGAAAACACCTTCCAAAAAATTAAAACCTGCCTTGACTTCAAAGAGGCACAGCTGCTGTTTCTCAGGTTGGTGCCGCTTGCTGTTTATGACTGTAACACATTCCTTCCTTTCAGCTGCCAAGCGGGGAGGAACTGTACTTCCTGCCAGTCAGTTGCAGACCATTAGGTTTTATTTATTTGACAGACATTTAGATTACCTTTCCACGAGTACGGAGGCTTCACAGTTCACACACCTAGTAAAAACACCATTTCTCCTCATCTGCAGGTTGCACTTTCAAGACACAGTATGGCCAAAAAGATATGGAACGGCATCTCAAAACCCATACTGGTATGTCAATGCAGTCCTGGTGCATTTCTCTATCACTTCTAAATCAGATATTGACGCACAATATTGTTGTTGTTTTTCATCCGTCACGTGTCCAGGTGAGAAGCCGTTTGAATGTGAGCTGTGCCACAAGCGCTTCAGTCGGCGGGACAAGCTCAACATGCACAGCCGCTCACACACAGGCGAGAAGCCGCACAAGTGTAAACACTGTACCTATGCAGCAGCAGACAGCAGCAGTCTGAAGAAGCACCTCCGCATCCACTACGATGAACGGCCTTTTAAATGCCAGATTTGTCCTTACGCCAGCCGCAACTCTAGCCAGCTCACCGTGCACCTCCGCTCTCACACCGGTTGGTAGTTAAAATCCCACGCGACTCTGTGCTGTCATGTAGGTTGCATTGAAATTCCCTTTCATTGATTGCACTTTTCCCCCCCCTAGGCGACGCACCTTTCCAGTGCCAACAGTGTGATGCAAAGTTTAAGATCAACTCGGACCTGAAGAGGCACATCCGGATTCACTCCGGCGAGAAGCCCTACAAGTGTGACTTCTGTGAGTACCGATGTGCAATGAAAGGCAACCTGAAGTCTCACATTCAGATCAAACATGGCACTGAGAACTCCTTCCACTGCCCGCACTGTGATTTCCAGTGTGCCAATAAAACTGCTCTGCGGCAACACTCCCGAGAACACCAACCCACTCAGCCCATTCAGTGTTCCAAGTGCACTTACTCCTGCTCCAGCAAGGGGGCGCTCAAGGTCCATGAGAGGATCCATTCAGAGGAACGGCCCTTTAAATGTGACTTCTGCAACTTTGCCTCCAAACAGCGCAGTAACCTTGTCATCCACAAAAAGAAGTGCCACTCGGATAAGCCCGAGAAAGGCAATGGAGCGAAAGGTGGCAGAGGTGTAGGGAAAGGCGGAGGCGGGGACTCACCCAAGGCTGTCAGCTCACGGTATCGGGCCAAGCTGGATGCGGCGCGAGCCTTCCGCTGCGACACGTGTGATGCCTCCTTTGTAAGGGAGGACTCACTGCGGAGCCACCGGAAGCAACACAGAGCCACCCAGAATGCATTACAGCTCCATCTCTCCACCCAGCCCAGTGCAATCAACTTGGGCCTCGTCACACCCACGCAGAGTAACACCCAGCTTGATGTCCCTGTCCCCTCGGACCCCCTGGCTCCTTACAGCAATGGGCAGCTCAAAATCATTGTATCCCACCCTCTAGGCCAGGAGAACTCCTTAATGCAGGCTGGCGTGGACAGCCATCAGAATAAGGCCAACATGGTCCTGCTAAGCCCAGATAACCAGGACATGGTGGTCAACTCCATGATACAACAGGTCAACTTGCTGGCTCCTATGCAATCCCTTGGGTCCTCCCAGGCTGCAGAGGGGACGCTTGAACCCCAGACAGTCCTCCTGACGCAGCTCAGCCCCGAAGACAACAACAACCCGCTCCACCAGGCGCTGCTCCAGACAGCCATCACTTCTCAGGACTCCAGCAGCGGCACACAGACCTTCATTACCGCCTGCTCTGACCTAGAGGGCCTCAACGCCCTGATCCAGGAAGGCGGCACTGAGGTTACAGTGGTGACCGAAGGAAACGGCACAATGGCGGCCACGGCAACACACCCCAACATGGTGTGCGGTCCATCGGACATGTCCAAGCAGGCTGGGACAGTCGCACCCGAGGACAGTGCCTTACCCTGCGAGGACAGTGGTCTGCTGGTGTCGAACATCAGCCTCGGCAGCCAGGGTGTGGTCATCCACAGCCTTCCCCTGATCGTGTCCACCCAGTCACAGCAGAACGCAATGGAACAGCTCTCCCCTCACGCCCTCTACTCAGACGCACACACCCTGGAAGGCATCCCACAATGACTCGGGGTCAGTGTCTTTTCCTGACAGTGGAAACTAGACATGGAAACACTGCGGGCTGTGGCCCTTAGCTATATACAATATATAGCTGTATTATAAGCTATGTCTTTGCCAGTATGAACTTACAGCCTGAACATTGTGTCTGTGCAGGCCATTAACACATCTAACAGCAGCTTTCAGCTTCAGAAACATACCCATCAATAAACATTGTCATGACTTTGGAGGCCTAATTGTTTTAGATTTTAGGGTAAAGAGTGGTTAGTCCATTCCAGATTATCGTTTCGAGGAACTTTCAAAGGCAAATAAGTGTTAGGGTTTGGACTGGCTATACTGACACAGATTCATACAAATCCAAGTCATTTTTGGATGCATCAAAACTTAAATCTAATTTATTTTCAGCCAATATCTGAGGTGAACATAGTGACGTGTATTTGAAGTAAGAAAGTCTTAAACAAGCAAACAATACTTCCTAATAAATGGTTTAGTCGTCTCCCTGTCCCAGTGTGTGGAATAAACTCTCCCATTTGTCCATGAGGTGGCAGTAGAGCGATACGGAACTGCAGGGTTTGCTTTCTGTGATTGTGTACGTTGATGACATTTTTGGAAATGAGTATTTCCCACTGCAATTAGTGGTGCTCATTCTGAATCTAGAAACTAGATGTCATTTGTTGAAACTACATATCAAGGTCAACGTGTTCTAAAAGCCTAGTTTGTCTCCCATAGATTTTTCAATAAAGTGCCTGTTTAGCTTGTTGCCATCTATTATTCTGGCCATTTTTACACTCAGACTTCAGCTCTTAGTATTTGCAAGAAAGTGAATGCTGCACCTGAATAGTCTCTTAGGAACAGTTGACCATTGATTTTTTTTTTCAATCGCTAATAGCTTTTGTGCCTTTAGTGCCATTGCTTTTTCTGGCTCAGCGTGACCACAAACTAAAGTTGTTTTGATGAATGATGTTCTCCCAGCAGTGAATTCAACTAAAAGTCATTTGATTTGTTTTGATTTAGATACCACTTATTTTTTTTATAAAGGGGAAACTATCTTCTGCTGGGAGGGAAAAAAGCAATAAGTGATTCACAACAAATGTCTAGAGAATATGAAGTTCCAATCCCTCTTGCACACAAATGCATTCAAGGTATCTGCTCTGTTCAGTCTGATCACAAAATATTTTTAATCAATCCTTTTGTGCTGCTATATCCCTTAATTGCCTGTGAGTGTCAGTACGTATTAAAAATGTAATCATTCTCTCTATACCAAATGCTCCAGAGATGGAAAAATAGGTGCCATTCAGGTGCCATTCACCAATAATATTTAAATCCTCAATCCAGGATCATTTGCTTATGGATTCTTTAAGCAGTGGTTGGACTTGCTGATGGGGAAAATGAGCCGTCTGACTTTCTTTCCTTAACAAACAAATCATTTACAGTTTCAAAACAGAAAATCAGATACAGATACTCAGCTGTGTCGTGCTTCCAATCAATTTTAGAGTGAGAATGTCACCAATCCAGATAACACCAGGCTATACTCTCATTCTGGATTGGCCCTTTAAGGTGGTATTGGCGGATCGCGATAAATTATCATCTTGCTTTGTCAAGCAACTGATCTCGGACCGCATTAAGTTATAATCACACTAATTACCAATGGTGTCAGTGGTCTCGTGTGTGTAATGTCATGACCAGAGTCTTCTGAAATCCCATTACGTATGAAGATGAGCATTATGCGAGAAAAGCAAGAAGTGCTCTCTGGTGCATCTCTTTGATCTATTATCTCACAGACTTCCAGACCCTAATCCCAAGCACCCTTGAGGAGGAGGAGGAGGAGGAGGAGGAGGAGGAGGGCCCATGTTCCCCTCCTCTCTCCCAGCCTGCATGTGACATTATGGCTGGGTTAAGTGCTTTCTCTACAGGCTACAACAAATAAGTCCAACCTCTTAAGAGTTGATTTGGAGGGAGAGTTTGAACTGTTACATGTTGTAGAGGTTGAGATATTGCTATGCAATGCATGCAATGATTAATAATTGAATTTGAGTGTTTGATGGCTTTTGGGTTAAATAATGAATGAATGAAGTTGACACACTCAACACTAGTTGGTTTTTACATAAAAACCTGGTTTCCATTCTATCATGAAAACCCTCAGTTCTGCGTTTGGGTGAAGGTGCAGTGCTGGGAGAGCTTTGCCAGAAAGGTAGCAGGGATTTTAAAAGGAGCTCTTGATACTGTATGGCACTTCTTAGTTCCTTCCTTCCTGTGTTTGAGATCTCAGCCTTTGAATGGGGTCATAAATGTCCCCCAAAAAGCAATTTCCACTCACAGCTGCTTAAAGAAATCGTAAGTTGTGATGCCTTCCTTCTAGACACAAACAGACCCAGGGAGGACAGGACCAGGTGATGGGGGGCAGGACCACAACTGGACTACACATGAACAGTAGCTAAAGAACACAGAATAGTGTGAACATCTGTAAATAAATTTCTCTCATCAGAGGTTATAAATCGTTCTAGCCAAGAGTCTCTTTTCTTCTACTATCCAGGTACAATCTGTCACATTCTCCCTCGGTTTGTGCTGCTTTAACAATACATTTTTGACCTTTGGTTTGTTTGCACACAATTTGCTATCCCATCATCCCAGGCATTGAATGCCCTAATGAAATTAACTGGTTGGTCCAGTATTGATATGGTTGGTTTTCCAATGCAAGCATCTTTTCGCTCTGACACTATTGACATTTTAAGTGAGTTTTGATTTTTTTTAAGGCACTGGAGGCTTTTATCTTGGTCTCCATTCAATTCCTATTTGTCTGTGATAGAAATACTGAAGATAGTGGCCATTTACAGCCAAGTTGCAAAAAAACTTGATTTGCCTTTCTGAATGCATTGTGATTATTTGCAAAGACATTATTAAGCTATTACAGTGGAATCAATAACGCTACCTAATTGAAAACTTATGGTCAAATTCTGGTTTGTAACACTACACCCTGATAACTTATAACTTATGTAGTATGTTTTCATACTACATTTACATTCTGCTCTGCATAATTTAATGTGGCCTAATTGATGACTGCCTGCTTCAATCCATACATTATGTTAATCGATATATTATACACTTGCTTCTTGCTGATCAATCGTGTGGCATTTTTTCACACCGACTGTTCTGACCTGAAAGTATTGTCACCTACTTTGTGATATTCATTTGACATCTGAGTGTTGAGGGTGTTGTTTTTGTCTTTTTTGTCTATCTTGGGTTGTCAGGAAGCATTACCCTGACAGGCTCTTTTGTTGTTGTTTCTTTAAGATTGAAAGCAGCCGTTTAAAACCAGTCCTCAGGGGGCAGAAAAATAAGTATGATTTTGAACCAATAGGCAAGGCCGGAGTGAGCTGGCCAAAGCCCATAAAAGTCCTTTAATGGACAAAGGAATGCTACAGTATCTCCTGCTTTCAAACACAGGAGCAATGGCACTTATAACAATGTGCCGTATAACGATGTGGGTTTCACCGTTTAGAAATGACTGCTGAATGTGATCTTGTGAATGCAAATAACCAGCTATGGGCCTTTGTGATTCAGTAACAAAGACATCGAGCTGTTGTTTGATGGTCCTGTTTCTGTGCCACTAACTCTAAACAAATGAACGTTTGAATGTTTTTGACCGTGCACATGGTGCCATGTATGGAAGGAGGAACAATCGCTCAATTGTGTTCTTTTATTTCATGTTTGTGAGCCATAACTTGAGTTTGTGCTATCAGTTCTGCTCTCAAGCTCCACAGAGATACAGGTTTTGTTTTTTTATGCTCGGTTTTGTGACAGCCTGTGATCATTCTCACATGTCAGCATGTTGCTTTGTGTTTTCTCTGTCCGCATTCTCATGGTTTGCAGGAACAGGACAGTCAGTTTTGTGTGGTTCAACATTTGTTTTCATTGCCAGCCTGTGATTTACAAAGTGATTAGTTTGTCCCTCATTCCAATTGGGCTCATGAAGACCGGAAGAGGAAGGCTGATAATAACAATGCAGTTATGTTCTATAGGACTGCATGGGCCATTTGCATTTGGGATAAAGGACTATGTGTTGTTTTTTTTGTTTCCTTTTAGTAGCACTCACTGTTGGTGTCAGCGCCTGGTGGGTCTCACATTAAACATTTATATTTTCACATAATTCTTTTGAACTATGTCAATCACTATTATGGCATTATCCAAATTAAATCTGTTGCGTAACCCAATGAATCTATTTACAATTTTGGAAATTCCACTGGTCTCAGCAGATGGCTATGAGCAAGCAAAATATTTTCTTTGTTCGCACATGCCTTATCCTAAGAAAACAAACATGACGGAAATCTGATCTTTACACATGCAGGCCATTGTTGTGTGTGTGTGTGTGTGTGTGTGTTGTGTTTACCCTGCCTGCTTTCAATGCACTTAATGCACACTCCTTCTACTGCTGAAAGAAAAGCCAGGGTGGATTTGAGGCCATTAGAAAAGCATTGTGAGTAATGTCTTTTTGAATGAACATGAAATTCTGAGCACCTTAGAGCGTCTATAGGAAGAATATTTTGTTTTCGGGTTTAGAGAAACACCTTTGGACCACCTACTGACTTGGATACCAGTGGGCCCTTTATATTTGTTAGTGAATCTCAAATCACAGCTGAAAAGATCCTTTTCTCGCAGATTTTTATTTTGTCTCCATAATTGCTTCTGGTTCATCAGGGTGGCCTGACATACTTTCAGTGTCTGCCCTCCCCGTGTCCCTGCTCCCTTTACCCTCCATCACGGGTGGCGTTTCATTACACTGTGGGACTCTCTCCACCGCAGACCCGGGAAATGTTCTTGTTTTCATTTAGATATGGCCCGGTGTTTCTCTGGAATGGTGAGGCAGAGAGTGGAGTGGTGATGGGGGCAGAGAAGATAAGATTGTGGTTCGGCTTTTAGTACTATTATTACCGTGGCAAAATTGTATCACCCCAAGGGCGGCCATTCCTTTTTCAAATTCCTTAAATCAGGTTCTCTCTTTGTCGCCGTAATGTCCACCCAACCCCATGATTTAAGTCACGGCCTGTCCATATTTGCAGTTTGTTTGACCCCATAAGGGCACGAACCCTGGCTGATCCTTCATCTGAGGACAAAGCTTATGTTTGCAGTGACATCATAAATGCCTGTTGAGAGAAAACAATGGCTGATGAATTCAGTGGGAGTTGGGCACAGTGGACAGCAGGCAGAGAAAGAGACGTGGCCCGAAACTTCCAGTGTCATGGAAAGTTTCAGACAAGAACCCACACCTTGACCAAACACGCAGAGAGCTCTCAAAATGAAGGGAACTCTACGCTGGGCCGGGTCAGATCAAATTGTGCGTTGAGTTGTTGCAGAGACAGTGGCAGGGAGCTGATGACCACACCTAGTTTAGTTTTGAATGATACTAACTACATCACTAAATATTTATACTGTATGAAGTTCCGTGACCCTTTAGAGACAGTGAGAGACGGGGGTCTGCTTCTTGGGGATGAAAGATGCTTTGTTTTTATAGGCTGCCTGGAATGTGTTGAGGACTGTGGACATCTGCTTTATTAGCATATGTGAATCCACCCCCAGCTATGAATCCGCTGGTGGTCTGATTATGTTTCATACTGTTACTGACATCTCTAAATGCAGAGCGTCTGTGATTGGTCTGCAAATCTTGCAAAGTTTAATGAATGGACTGGGAGTTTCTAATTGCGTCGGTGGTCTTTAAAAGTTTCAATTTCTGTAACGTTGCAAAAGGAAGCAGTAGACTTTGTGAAGTACATGTTGTATGCAAGAAGTTTTGGTGTCACAATGTGATTGACGATGCTGGTTGGGGTCTAGTTCTCCTGCAGCTTATTGGTGTGAAAATTCCTCAGAGTCATTCTCAGGTCATTAGAAATGCATCCCACCCATGCACACACACTAGCTCTTGGATTACCATTCTCTTTGTTAAGGTAATAACATTATTGGGCCTTTTTAAAATCCAGTAGGGGGTATTTATGCATGTAGAAACACTTCAGTATGAGAATTTTTTTTGTATGGAAATGTGCTAGTTAGTATTCACTGTGGACAATAAAAGTTTGTATTCAATGTAAACATATGCTTTTAAAGATGTTTTTATAAAAAACCCTCATATATCGGCCAACTGGAGTTGACTCTCAACACATTGGGTGTTTCTTGTTAGCACAACTTCACGTCAGGTAATTAATTAGTTTATGAAGGATGCACCATTTCTCAAAAGCTCTGAGTGATAAAGATCACATGGAAAGATCCCCTTGGACATCTATTAAATAGAGCAGGCCAGCGTAACCCAACACCTACTGGGGAATGCACTCAATCATGCCTATTGTTTCTGCTCACATACAGTTCCTTTCTGTTAGATAAGTATGCCCTGGCCACTGAGATAACAACAATGCCTTAAAAGCATGGATGAGATGTCCAGTGTCAACACCTCAGTTTGTAGGACTCCCACCCAGATTCATGTGCTATAGCTCAATTTAGTCAGAGGGGTCACCTAAGTGGAAGAAAATGAAAAACCTTGTATTTGGGCATTCATTTTTTGGACAAAGCGTATTAGTATTTTTATTGTCACATTACACTTGGATCTGTCCAATAGTCAGCATATTGTTTCCAGCACCCCTTTATCCTTGACTAATACTCAGACCGTGAATGGGCAGCATAAATATTATGGCATGGGGGATGTGAGTCAGGACGCAGAGAATCCAGTTCATTGGTCCATTACGTGAGTTGAAAGGAAAGAGAGGAAGTTGGTAGGAAGATTTGTCACCAGCAGATTTTTCTCTTTTGGGAAGGGGGTGGTCTCTGCACAACTCAGGAATGTGAGAATTAATCTCAGAGAGACCTGGGTGTTGGGAGGTGGGTTTTTTCATAGATAACTCTAGTTGATCATCAGATTCTGTCAAACTTTACAACTAATCTTGACTGATTGTATGGTTTAACCGTCTTAATTTGACTTAAGATGAAATTTCCAAGGTTTGTTTAACATTTCAAAAGTATTTCATCTCCCAAACTACTAACGCATGAACTATTCTTGCTAATACCATCGTGATTATGGTTTAAAGCCATCAAAGAACATCGTACCTGAACATACCCGCTGTTCAAGACATTAAATATGCAACATCTAATCCCAGTAATCTCAGAGCAACAGGTATACCATAAACTGGTTCTGACATGTGTATGTGTGTATTGTATTGTATCGTGGCCTCTACTCTTCATTGCTATCATCCTAACATGCGCTAGTTAGTGCAAAATGCTTCATTATACCCATTCCAGTGTTTTACCTACATCTACATTCCTGCAAAAAGCTGATTTGAGGCAGTTGTCATACAGACACTCATCAGTGGTGGTGGGAGGCTGATATATCCATCTGTGCCTGTGAAGGGGCGCTAATCCTTGACAACTGTGCCCCTCTGGCACCATATCCGTTGCACTGCTGGTTGCATGATACAATGGGCTCGCCTCCTTTGTCCTTGAAATTGTTTTAATTAGCCCCTCAGCGGGGGTGGGGTTGCAAACATAAGACTGCCTCAATAGGATTGTCAAAATCACAGGAGTATGAGACTACAGGGCTGGAGATGGGAGACACATGTTTCAAACAGAGGAGCAGAGATAAACAGTAAGAGCAGAAAATCAGTGCAGCCTTTTAAAAGATATTGAACGATCCGGACCAACCTTAGACCTCGTGCCAGATAAACATCTTTAGAAGCTTCAGGAACACAGTTTAAAATGTAATCTACAAAGTAACAGTGTTCAGCAGAGTGAGAGCAGAAACTGTTCAAATATTAATTTATTATAAGTCATAATAAGAAAATAATGAGCCTGAGCTTTTTGATCATCTTGGTAGGGAACATGAATATATGATAGAAACTTGTAGTGTGTTTTTCACTCCAGTAGTGGTGCTGTTGTGGTGGAGCTGAACCCTCCGGCAGCAGGGAGGGAAGTGGGAAATAGTAAATAATTAATCACTGCCATACCTGCCATTAAACATATAACTAAACAATAGTCTAAAAAACTCCTTTCCCCTCATCTGTCATTTGCAGCACTGATTGCAAAACGTTGAAACCTGTTATACTTGCTGGCCCATTCTTCTTCACTAAACAAATGCAATGTGATGCATCTCTTTGCGGTTCATGTCTAGTTGAACTCAAATCCCATGGGGAAGGCCAGAGCCAGAGTTTAGAGCATACTGAAAGACCGGACTGAGAGTATTGAGTTGAGTGCACCCTATGATAAGGTGCTGATTAACAGAAAATAAACTATGAAAAAGGAAAGGAAAGTCACACACTATTCTCCTTGCAGTGATTTAATACGTTTCAGACACCCTGGTACAATCGGGAACATTGGTGGTATTTCAACTTATTAAATCACTGAAAGGAGAGAATGCATGCGCATGTGTGTGGACATGCATGTGTGCTGGTAGATAAGCCAGAGCTGCAAGAAATCGCTTGTCTCTCCACCAAAGCATGGACACTTGGACCTCCCACCAGCCAGCCGGCCCTGCCAACAAGAGGTGACAAGAAGCCAAGCCGTTACGTGATCCAAGAGGATCATGTGACCAATAAAATACCACCCTAATCCAATATCCATGTTGCTGTGTAGGTCTTTTTTCCAAACTTCATCCAGGTAATCTTTGTGGAATGCGACACAGACTCAAGATTCACCCGGTTTCACACGTCTTATTTGTAAGGGGACACTACTGTATTTTAGAACAATCTGTGCTAAATAGCTAAACTATAACTCACTATGGATAAGCCATGGAGAAAAAAACTTTGGCCTTTTATGTAGATGCCCCCACCCCCTTCCAAATTCAGCTCCCCCAAGTCAAATACACCCATCCCCCTCGTGTTCTCCCTGCCCCATGGGAGGAGGGGTGGTAGAGAGAGATCCCAAACCATCTGAATCCCTTTTAACTAAGTGACCAGAGAGGAGTAAGGGCAATTATTCCACCATGATGCATTCCTTTACAAAAGAGGATACCATCACTGCGCAACACATGGAATGCAAGCTGTGTTACGTTCACTCAAGGCATGCCACATCTTCCTACCGCTCGCAGAACATAGAGTTTAAAACATCAAAACAGGTGCTCACAACAGCGTGATATATGTCAGCGCTTTGTGCACAGTAGGAAACGAATGAAAGAAGCACAAGTACTTGCATGTAAAGGATCCTACTTTAACACTATGAAACAAAGATTATTTATACATACATTAGAGGCTCATTTATCTGAAACCCATGGGGATGTGAGTTTTTCAGGAGAATGAAATGTTTAAAATATTGACATTTCAGATCAAATCTCATTCAAACTCAACTCAAACTGAAAAGAATTTGCCATTTAAAATAATTCTTGCTGCATGTGTAGATGAATGCACAAAGACATTCCACATAGTCGCATATATTCAGAATGTATTATTCATGATGTATACACTATATAGTCATTCAAGAGATGGGTGTGTTTTTTTCCACAACTAGTTGACCACAAGCTGTATTATCTTCAGCAAAAGCAAATCTGTGCTCCCTTGTCAGGATATGCCTTCATGTTTTAGCGATTTGCCTATTTGCCATTTATGTTATTAGTCAGTTTCCTGGCAGTATAAACACAGACTTAATGATGAAAAATACAGCTGTGGGACGTTTGAATAGAGAAGCCTACAATTAACAAAGATTAATAACAGTGTGCTGCGATGAAGCCCCTCCTCATACCGGGTCCCTCAGGCAAACTTCTGTTAGGGGGAAAAAAGTGTTTGTTTGTTTTCGCCCTTCATAGTCTTGCTGATTATAAGAAACTGGAGCCTTCACATTCTTCTCTGCATGGCATCTGAGTGTGAGGGGGGTGGGTGTTTCCATCACCTTTCATCATCAGTTCATTGAAAATGGAACCAAATATGTAGGTTTTGACAAGAATGAACACTTTGGACTGCACTCCTGTATGTTTCAATGTTAAATTAGATGCTAGTGTTCGTCAGATGACACAGCATCACATCCAGTATGTGAGAAAATACTATCCTCCACCACACTTTAGCATGACAAAAGATTCATGCCTTTAGTGTTGTGTGGTCTTACTTCTCATGCCCCACCTGTAGTGTGTGCAGTATTGATTGCCTTAGAGGGGCTTGAGATGTTCACTTCCTCAGCGGTGTTTAATGAAGCTCATCGTCCTCTACCAATTCTCTCACCAATTCCCCTGAAACTGGACACTTCTGCCCATGTATCATCCACCGGCACCTTTCTTAGGAAGCGACTGGAGCATGGAGCGAGAGGTTTAACACTTCTTTTAGGAGTAAGACAATAAGCACAAGACACATTTCCAACTGACCAGCTGTGTGATGGAGATTCCCACAGTGTTATAGGGGCCGTCATATGCCGAGCATTTGTTTGACTGTTTTAGATGGGTTTTTGAAAGCATGTGGGGTGGAACAAAACACAACAGACAGGATATAAAGACAAATGTAGCATTACTCAACCCCCTTTCCCCTCCTCATCTGTAATGAATGACTCTCTCTTGAATGGATTCAGTTTCTACTCTCTTTCATCACCTCCATTTCATCACCTATGTGAGTTGGCTTTAAGTTTTTGTCGATTGTAATTCAATTAAAGTTTGGAGGAACTTGTGAACCATTCGACCATGAATATGTTTTTGGTCACAGATCCATAGAGCATTAAGTATGTGGACTTATTGATCATTTCAAAGACTGAAATAAGAGAGATTAGTTTGAAATGTGTGGGTTTACGCAAATGTACAGTGCTTGTCCCCTTTTTGATTTTCACATTGAATTTGGGTTCAAGTACTATTTAAATTGAGTCAGATACTTGTAGAAGAAAATGACACCTTCGTTTGTTGCTTCTATCATTTGCTTGGTGTTCAAGGTAATCAAAATGCAATCTTCTGCTGTGAAAAAGTTTAAAGGGATAATTAGTCAGCTGATTGAACAAAGCCAGGCTTGATTATAGCCAGCCCTGCCAAACCTATTTTGACCCTTGCCATCAGACTAAAGGTTCTAGAAATACATCATGCCACAGTCAAAGGAAATTACTGAAGAAATCAGAAGAAAAGAGTTTTAAAGCCATTTCTAAGGTTCTGGGGCTCCATGGACTACAATAAGAGCCATGATCTCCAAATGGAGAAGATTAGGAACAGTGGTGAATCTTCCCAGGAGGGGCCGGCCTGACAAAGTCCTTCCAAGAGTGAAGAGAAAAATAATCCAGGTAGATCACAAAGACTCCTAGAACAGCATCCACAGAACTGCAGGCTTCTCTTGCCTCGGCTACTGTCAGTGTCCTTGACTCCACAATCAGAAAGCGACCGGGCAAAAATAGTATTCATGGACGAGCAGCAAGGCAGAAACCACTACTCTGTAAGAAGAACGTCAACGCTCGTCTCAAGTTTGCCAAGAAGCATGTGGATGATCCCCTAGACTCCGCGAAGACTGTTCAATAGACAGATGAGACCAAAATGGAACATGGGTCCCGTTATGTCTGGCGAAAAGCAAACACAGCATTCCACAGTAAGAACCTCATACCAACAGTCAAACATGGTGGTGGTAGTGTGATGGTTTGGGGATGCTGGGCTGCCTCAGGGTCTGGACGACTTGCCATCATTGAAGGAACCATGAATTCTTCTCTGTATCAGGAAGGTCTAAAGGAGAACGTCAGGTCATCCGTCCATGAGCTGAAGCTGAAGCGCAGTTGGGTCATGCAGCAAGAAGATGATCCAAAACAGAAAAGCAAGTTTACATCAGAATAGTGGAAAAGAAACAAGTTTAAAGTTTTGGAATGGCCTAGTCAAAGTTCAGGACCTGAAATAAGCAGGTCATGCTCGAAAGCCCACAAATTCTGCTGAATTAAAGCAGTTCTGCATGGAAGAGTGGGCTGAAATTCCTCCACAACGATATAAAAGACTGATCATGAACTACAGAAAGCATTTAGTTACAGTCATTGCACGTAAAGGCGGTGCAACCAGTTATTGAGTATAAAGGGGCAATTTTTCACACACAGCGGCAATGGGAGTTGGATTTAGTTCATTAAATAAATTAAATAAGTATAACATTTTGTTCAGGTTCCCTTAATCTAATATTAGATTTTGGTTGAAGAGCTGAAAATATTCAGTGTCAAAAATATGCAATAACCAGGAAAGGGGCAAATACTACTACGTCTGTATTGTGTTGCAAGGCAGAGTCCATGTACTGACGCAGAGAGCCGCCAGCTAAATGTGTCTCTGTGATAAGTCCGGCTCAAGCCTTTCATCCCCCGGACGCTTGGACAGAGACACAGACAGGTCAGGGTTAATGACAGGCTGTCACTGCACCTTTAATGTACTATGTGTTGATTAAAGGCCATTCACTAGTCCCGCTACTGATAATGATTTTGCATGGTAAAGCAAAAAGAAATATCAGAGGCTATATACAGTATATGTCGTGAACAGCCAAGACACACCACACAAAAAGACGTACATTTGGCTTGGAATGACTGTATCCTCCTATCTGACTCCACTATTTGAAGTACATACACCATATCTGTGCCACCTACCGCTCTACTTTACATTGTCCTCCACACAATGTATGAATGTAAGAATAACGGTTTCCTTTACAGATGGTCGACTGTAATGGAATATTTGTTAAAAACAGAAGAATGTGCCTTAATTTGTCAAGGGGATCTGAGCTGACAACGTTAGTAAAGTCCACTATAACAACCTTCCAGGGCCCCTGACCTAGGGAGGGAGTGACCCCTGACCTTATTTGGGCCTCTTTTTATGAGGACTTTTTTTCGGCTCCGGCCAGATGGCTAAACTATCAAAGGGTTTTTTATGAGAAAAATCTGCGGGCAAGAGTGGAGTAGTATGCTCACCACTACCAAAGACTGCTTAAAATGTATCCTTTTTTATGATATTTCATAAGCAGTAACAGCTTTGTCCTAACTTTATTCTTCATCTAAGACATTACAGTATGATCATAATTAGAAGATATTTTTCACCATTTTTTGTATGCGTTGGCTCTCTTCAAAGACAAATATTAGGTTGTCTCTCCGTTATCAGCAGGTTCTTATTGACTCTCTGTCTTTCATTCTGAGCATCAGCAAACGAGCAAAGGATATTGATTTTATGTCTTTTATGTCTTTGCAACTCAAAAACTGCCCCATGTCGATCGTTTGCAGTCCTAAGATCGATTGAAATGAATGTCTTTTATCGTCTATTGTTGCATAAGACTGTTCCATCTGCAAAAAAGCAACAATTTTTTTTACAGGTAGTGAAAAATGAGTTTCTGAAAAGATTTTATAAGTGCCACATTGGAACTGATGTGACAGTTGCCTGGGATCTCAGATGAGTGTGAATCAGTGGAATTTGTGTGTTTGGGGAAGGGAAGAGTTGTGTGTCCCAGGGTCACTATAACCCGCTCTGCTCACATCAGTCATGTGGCGTCTTTATGAGCGATGGGCTGTTTTGTTGGATTAGGTTTCTGGGGAAGCATTCAACCCCAGTCCAGTCTATAAGCAATACCCGAATAGGTGAAAGACTCCAGGAAATGGTATCTGCTTTGGATGTATGATCGAAGTACAATATATTCAATGCATATGTTTGTGTGTGTATGAATCTGCCCCACTCAGCAGGAAGTAGCTGCCTTCTAATACACACACACACAAACACACACACACACACACACACAGACACACACACAGTATAAGCACACAGCTGTTGTAAGCATTATCCGTTTGCTATCCTCTTCAGAAACCAACTCAGCTGGTCCCTCTGAGACCACTCATCTTTTCGACCACTGTATGAACAAGAACGAGATAATTTCCAGACATTTATTCCATATGAGTGAAAGGGGATATTCAGGGTTTCCAAAATCTGTGTGGTTCCCTTTTTACTGTCAATACTAAAATACAATATTAAATTTGATTATTTCTAACCATTACATGACAACCACAATGACTATCTGATTTAAAAAAAGAAGATAAAATACTGATCAATCATTCATTAACTTTTGCGGCTGCTCACGTTGTATTTGGTTTGCTTTCTCCACCCATCATAACTGGGGTAACCCAAGCTGTCCCCGGACTAGTTGTTTTAATGTGGCCATTCCTTCTCTTGATTGCACTCAGAGGTCGAGCAAGATCTGAAGTCACTGGAAGCAGTTAAAATAATAGGAGCTGACCATGTGTTTGAGGTTATAAGAAGGGGAGGGATGGCCCCCTGGCACAGACCCCAAACAGCCGCTATGGGAACTGCTGCAGTTGGCTTCCACGTTATAAGAATCTGGAGAATATATATTTAAAAAAACGTTAATTATGATGACTGTCATCGGCTACAGGGAGAAGTGTAGATCTCCAAACTGTGGGTGGCATGGCTGTTTTTGTTGCTGTGTCCAGCTTTGTTGGACAGAGAAAGCACAACATGGCGCAATCAGGGAATTTGAGTTGATATGTACATGCGCGTGCTCATGAAAAGCTTAATATAAGACATCATTATTACAATTTCTGCTACCTATACTAGAAATTGTTACTGATTAGCAAGAAACACATACGCTTTAGTCTTTTGATTAGCACAATCCTGGTAAAATTGTGTGAGTAACTGAGGCAATCAGTTTAACACTACATTAAAATATACTGTATTCTTTTAAAGAGATACTACAATACTTTCTTCACCAATACAACTATTGAAGTGCTAGAACATAAAATGAATATAAACTGAAATCTAAACTAAAACTGACATTTAAATGAAAACTAAATGAAACTTTTTTTTGTTTCAGTGCATACATGTGCTAAAGTTAGTCCAGCCTTCCTGTTTAGCTTCCCCTGTAGGGCTGCACATGCACACACACACACACACACACACACACACACACACACGCCTAGTTTCAAAAATACTCACACACATGCACTCTAGATAGCTGGCTCCGCCCATTTTCATTCACAAAGAGCAGCATGGTCTGGGAGGTGGAGCTCATGCTGATCCAGATTTGTATGCGTCACTGAAAGAGCACACCAGGCATCTGTGCTACAGTGAAAGTCACTTGTCACTCTAAATTATATTGTTATTGTGCCAATTGACTAAAGATCCACAGCGCTCTCCAGTTGCTCCGTGAGCCAAGGTATATATTTTCTTCCTCAGACATGTGTGGCTCTGATCCAAGATTATTTAAGTGTATTATTGTTGTGTTAATCAGAATGATGTGGAAAGGTTCCTACTGTATCAGCCATGCAACATATTTGATTCCCATTGATACCTCTTCCAAATGGACTAAAACCAGACATTTGAGGTACATCCTTCACCGAAATGTTTTTTTCCACAGTTTAATCTCCTAAAGTTTTTGGACACAAAGGCCCCTTGGCACCGGCCGGCCCACCCTGCAGATGGCTGGAGGATCAGAGGCTGTCAGCACGCTTAAACGAGCCAAGAGTCGGGGCTTCTGCCCTGCGGGGGAGGACAGCGCATGAATGGGGCATTTCCACCAGCCTCTATAACCCCCCACTGGGCATTTGTAAAATGATTTGTGGCAAATTTGTTTAATCAATATGGATGTGGGGGTTTGGATACCTCCTGTGCACTGTTCTCTTTCTTTCATCCTTAGTTTTTTGTCCGTATATGCATCAGTGGTCACTACGTATTAGAGCTATCTGGTTTTGTGAATGAGTACAATACTAAGAGGAGGGGAAAGAAGTCAACAAGTAACACAAGTTTGACACACTTGATAAAAAAATGAAGGGAACAAAGACTTGCATGAATTCGGTTTCCCTCTTTTAGTGAAAACTAGCTTCCTGCTTATATGTTTGTCTAAGTTACCAACATAACAAACATGCATGAATATATGTGTATATTTATATAGTTTAATGTCTTATGTGTGAATGCATTCGACACTCATTCACAAAAATCTGAAGCAACAGTAGTCTATCGTTCAGTGGCTTTGCAGACAAGCAGCAGGTGGCTTCAATCCAATTCTATCTCAACAGCAGCGACTCCACTGCTGCTGTCCATGAGGAATCAAAAGGGCAAAAGACACCTATAGATTTTTCTCCTTTTTGTCTAGCTTGTACTCTACAGTTTTTGAGGTGCAGATGAGCGACCAGGATAGGAGCATGCATATCCCACCTCTGCATACCTTTCTGGTTGCTTTGTCCTGTTTTTATTTAAGGCTTATACATGTGGATGGTTCTGGCTCTTCCGCTGGGACGGTTTTGTCAATATAAACCCAGGAAAGCACATAAGTACTTTTGTCACACACTCTTTGGCCTGTTGAGCTGAATAACTTTCACAGGCCCTTGAATCTCTCTCTCTCTCTCTCTCTCTCTCTCTCTCTTCCTCTCAACACTGTGCTACCGGAGCTAACCGAATCACAGTTCTTAGACAGATGTTGGCAGAATTCCTAATTTCATTCTTATTCTCTCAGCCTGTCAGTTTTGAAAGGGGGAAGCAGGACAGAAAATAATCGGCAGAACATCCCATAAGTCTGAATGGGGAGCAGCAGATGTGGATGTGGAGGGGGTTGCCATTGGGCCTCCCCAAGGCCCATCTGACCATTGTTCAGCATAGGAGCCATTTTTGTGGTTTCTATGACGACAATAATACACTTCTATCTAGCACATGATAATATGAGCTCTGATGCTTTGAGCTCACTGAGATGGAAAGAGACAAAATAACAAGGATTTTGTTTTTCAAATTATAGGTATATTTTTGTCATTGTAATAATTGCAAAAAATTAATCATATTATATGATGCATTCTGGGACAATAAAGCAGATGCAACTACTTTTTCAAGAGCACCAAATAAT